>JBAMBK010001363.1:0-31734 GCA_037043435.1 Drosophila suboccidentalis
CTGTTTATCTCACAAACCAGGTGAGTTTTCAAAAGTCTTAGTATGCACATTTGTAAGTTAAATTTATACCTTTCGATCGGTATATAATTCGACCTGATCGGACAGTCATAGCAAATTTTCCATTCTTCCTGTGTATATATGCTAGTCGCCTTCGCACCCTTCGTGCTGCTTTCGTCACTAGCGCGGACTGCCGTCCGCAGTGATCAGTGTTGGGCACAGTCTCGCACGCGTGCGAATCAGCTGTTCGATTCACAAATACACATACACGAAACCTTTATGTACTGAAAGAAATTGCTGAGCAAATCTATTTGTTGTTTAAAAATTGTTTTGAATTAAATTTTTTTTGCAAGCCACAATTCTTGGTGTGTGACCACGTAGGTGCATGCTACGTAGAGTTTTAAGTAAAGGGGCATATTTTGGGAGTCATTTGGCGTACGAAAATACCGACCGCATTCTCAGACAATGCATTGTCGCATGAGCTTAACTATTTCTTTCAGTGCAACATGAAAAATCAAGCGACGCACACTGTGCTTTTGTTAAAGGCAAGCTGTGCACCGATTCAAATCGTGTGCTCGCAGCAGCTGCCGAATTCGCATTCGGCAAGCGTCGGCTAGTGTCTGTGTGAGCAACCGATAACGATTCGATAAACGTGCCCATCACTGATCTATATATGGGCATTTCTCCAGAAATGTCAATCGAGCCTAAAAACGAAAAATTGCTCAAAAACTCACATCTTGGGAAATTATGTTCCAAAAATGAATTCAAGTTATTTATTTAAGCAATATACGCTAGAAGAAATTCAATAGGATGAACATATAGATTCTACATTGGAATAAATTCACTTTTTCCATATTTATGTCCATTTTCTTAAAAATTGATTTCCAAAATGGACCGTTTGTATTTTAACGATTACACTAAGTAGGACAGTAAGATTGTAACATGAACCATTTTAATTCAAAGAAATATATTGAAAGTTTAATTTAAATAAGTTTTTCGGGCTGATTTCGATACATAATATAAAAAAAGAGAGACAGAAACAACAGAAATATTTTGTGGAAAAAAATGTCACGTGCGACATGTCGCGTGCGACAGTGACTCAAATTACATTTAAAAAAAAACTACTTGATATTTTTAAATCAAACAAAAAGCATTTTTTAGATAAATGAATACATTACATTACAAAATAAATGGCATCAAAATATTCGTTCACGCTTTGCCGAAATCAGTGCTAGAACTGGTCGCCGAAAAAACGACTTCTATCTGAGTCGCGTGCGAATGCCTTGTTTTTTTTAAATTATCTTGAAAACAAACAATTTCCCAAAATCCACTTTAGCACCAATTATAGTGCTAATCAATACCTATAAGTTTCTCCTTTTGTCACAACAAAATAATGTTTTGGCATATGTTTTATTTCACTTTGAATGCGTACGAATGTCGCATTCGACATGGGAGAATTACCCATATTGTACATTTGTTCCATTTGATAATCATTCATGCAACCGTAAAAACTCACAATTTATCGATTGATATCGATGGAAATGAATGTCTTAATCTTTTAACCAGTCACATTAAAATGTATGTTCATAAATTTAAAGTATTTGTTTAACTTTCAACAGTTTTAACGTAAAATTAATAGCACTTGAGCCACGGAAATATATTGTTAGCATTCGTTTAGTTTTAACCATTCACCTTAAATTTTCACAATCTGTGGCGTAAAAATAGCTTAAAAAGTGCACTACTCATAAGATGGCAACATGTTCAATTCAGTTGCCAAACACAAAGTTAACAGGCAAGCAACTGACCCGAACAAATAATAATATAAACATAAAGAACAAGTGCAAATTTAACCTACGACTATGAGATATCCTATAGGGAAAAAAATTTATTTACGGGTGTATTCCACAAATCTGTAGACTCTATAGATTTGGTTGAAAATATGTTTTTGAAAACAATCAAGCAAAATGTCGTTGATCCTCAAATGTCAACGATTTTATTTTACAGACATATTTTGAACAATAAATGACTTAATTTAAAGGGTATATTTTGCTTTTTTATATTGCTTAAAAGTAAATATCATTTAAAATCATGTCAAGCTTCCCAAAAAATATTTTAAGAGAATGCATATTATTTATTGAATTTAATCGATTAAATTCCGCATTAAATTCCAAGTCTCTAAGAATATACCCTAACTGTATTTGTACAGGGTATAAGAAATAAAAAAGCACATGTAATATGATGTAAAAATAAACTTCTATCGATGCATGTTCACATTTGCTACTAAATATACACACAAACACGTAAGTATAGGGTTGTAACATTTTTGTTTATTTGCACAAACTCCACAAACAGTCGACACCCTTTTTACCTTCCCGTCCCTTTCCTTCCCTTTGCATCAACTTTTCTTTCACTCAATACCTCTTCAAAGAAACGTTGCACAAAATGTGAAATACGAAAGCTTCTGCATTTTAACACTTGATTTGATATGCAAATATGAACAATGCAAACTTAAGGTGAAGGGTTATAGGGGAGAGAGTTTGGAAATTTATGTGAAATCACAAAATTTATGGCATTTGCTGTGACGTCTTTTGCCTCCTTTCTGATATGTATTTTCACTTTCTACTCCTTTCGTTTTTCTTTTCTGGGTGAACAACTTTTGTGAGAGCAATGCCAAAAAGTTTCATGTTTGTATTTAAGATAATATAAACTCAATATTTATAAAAAATATGGATATTTCCAGGATCGAGAACGCAACATTCGTACGTCTTTAAATGAAAAAAAAAAATCCAAAATTTAACATTATCAAAAAAATTTTTATTTACGTGTTAAATGCATTTTATCAACACTATTTTTTTTTTGTAAAAGATAAGCATTGAGTACTTGTCGTTTTCGAGTTATTAATAGAAAACAATGCATCGCGAACTCGACAAAAAATGGAAGTAATTTTTGACTTCATCTTGAAAAATGCGAAAGTCAGCAAAATGTGGCGAGTAATTTGGAAGAAAATACTTTTAAACCATAATAAAATAATGAAGTTTTTATTTATAGGAATTATTTCGATATTATTTTATTTATTTTACAAGTTTTATTAGTAATGCGACATCGCGAACGTGACAAGATTTTAAGCAAGTTTGTGACAAGAATTTTTTCATTAAATTTTATTCGAAATATCGAAAACATCTTGAAAAACATGTTAAAAAATTAAAAATTAAATCTATTAATTTAGTTACATAAAATATAGTACATAGTATAGTATATAAAGAGGGTATCTATAACTCTGTATTCAAAGTAAGAGCAGCGATTCTCGGCTTTCTCGCTTTGCACTTACTTTGCTTGTTTGGCAAAGTTATACACTGTGTTTTATATACTGTGTGTACTTTTTGGCACGTGACAATAAATTGTTGTTGTTTGCACTGTTGTTGACTTGTTGTTGTTGCTGTTGTTACTTAAACTTTTTCTGCTTAAACTTACTTGCAAGTTCTATGTAATTTTTGCAGCCAAGTAGAAAAAGAAAAGTGTGTCATAAATGTCATAGTTAATATTTGCTGTTACCGTACATTTTGGCAACTGGCTTTAAATGTCAAGAAAGTGGAAAAATTATCTTCTGTAGCGATGTATTACTGTAGTGCATATATGCATGCGCATTCATGTGTGCGTTCATGTATGCTTTTATAAATAAAAGCATTGCGCGTTCTGTCAACCTTGACCCGTTAGTCAATTTCAGTTGCCTCAACAAAAGAAACCAAGCCAAAAAATATTGCATGGCATCGCATTTATGACTTGTCTGTGTGTGTTTGTGTCTGTAACTGTGTTTGTGTGTGTGTGTTCAATCCATAACCAATAAACCACAAAAGCTATACATATACCTTAAATTAGATGAATGCTTAGACAAAGCTATAAAAAAGACAAACCAGAAATACAAAAAAAATACAACAGATATTCAGCTATCTGTGCTGGATTCAAAACGAGAATGAAAAAACTCTAAACTCGATTGACAACACAGCAGAGAAAGTAAAAATTGGACATGGAAAAGTACGCAAAGTGAAGTGAAATACAAAAACATTGAAATTGTATCTAGCAGATACACAGTATATCTATTTCTCTCTTTCTATATATGTATGTATATGCGCGCACAGCCAGGTCACTCAAACGCACCTATATATGTATCTTATCCAATGTAATTAATCAGAATGTAGCCTACTGGCATGGAAAATGTAATCAAATTACATTTGCGGCATAGCTGAGAACATTTCATGCGCTGCTTGATTGAGTTTCTACTTGTGTGTGCTATAAAAATTAAACGAAATATCAATATTCTGTGGTCGATATCAATACATTTAAATGTGACATAGTAAGGCTTTTTATCGGTAGAAGCTGAATTAAATGAAATGAAGGTCATCTCCAGTATTGATAATGACAATGTCGCTATCTTTGAACTGTATTGTAATTGCGAATATCGATAAATGTTGTGTCTAGTGATGAAATTAACGTTGATTGTTGTTAATTATATTCTAATTGTGTTTTCGAAAGATCTTAACTTTTAATAAAATATCTTTTGAAAGCACTGAATACTTCTAATCACTATAAGGATGAACATATCGAGATAAATATGATCGATAACTACTTATTGATAAGCTAAATATGATCGATAACTTCATATTGATAAGATATTAACTTTACTAATCGACATCTCATTCTTTAGCCTTACCTCACGAGATTCTAATCCAACACTAAGTAACCTTGACTAGAGATACCAACTGACATGGATACCCATAATTACTCTATCCAGCTAAATAAGATCGATGACTACATATCGATAGAGTATTAACTTTACTAGCCGACAACTCAGTCTTCAGCCTTACCCCACGCTATCGTTATCCAACACTAAGTAACCTTGACTAGAGATACTAACTGACATAGACAAAACAACCGCAGCAGCGAGAAAAGCACATGGGGAAATCCAGCCAACAATCGACATATTGCATTTCGCAAACTTGGGCAAAAAACACTTACATAATATGTATTAATCTCGGGACTTAAATCGATAAAACAAAACTTGTGTAAACGGAAACAAGAATAAAAATCTCAAAATGTGTGCGAAGCGAGAAAAAGTGCAACGTGCAATGTGCAACAATAAATTGTGCACCTTATGACGTTGTACAAAAATACAAAAGCACTCAACGAACATTTTTCATTATACTTTTCGGTTTTTTTTTTTAGTTTTTTTCCCCCTATTTTACAATATTTTTTTTTGTTGCTTTGATTTTTTTTCAGCTTTAGTTTCTGATTGTTGGTTGAGTTATTGTTGCTGTTTTCATTTTTTTTTTTGCAGTTGTTGTTGCTTGGCTGACTGCACTTGGCCTAAAGTTGATTGCATGACATTGTTCTTAGTTTTCGCTTACATATCGCATTTGTTGCCCCAAACACTCTTCATAGCCATACCCTTTCCCCATACCTTTACCCACACCTTAGTTGTGTGTTTGTGTGCGATTTGTTTACACTGATTTTGTTGTAGTTTACAATCAAAGAGTCCGCCCAGTTGTGAGTCCCTCTCTCCGCCGTAGTCTCTATTGTAGACAGACCATTTGCAATATTATTGAAAAACCACTTGCTTTGCTCTTGTTGCTCTTATTGATCTTTAACTTCCATTTTGTTTGTGGTATTCCGTTTTGGGGGCTTATATCTATATGTAGTTATACCCTATAGCCTTATAAAATGGTTGTTTAAGTTATGTGGAAATGAAAGTAGCACGAGCATGACTAGATGCACTATATTTGTTATGTAGGTATCAGTAAATTTAGTTAACTTTACATATTTATCCATATTTAAGGGAATCCTATTATCTTTTCCTTAAATTTTATATCGATCGATATGCAGACAAAAGTTCAACTATGTATTATATTTTTAGATTGCAGGGTATATCATAGTATATACCTGTAGATGGTTTCTATTTTATATATATATATTTTTTCCTGAAATACTTGAGTGCATTTCAATTCATTTCTCTACACATTTTGTTTGGGCTATACAATGATAAATGTTCAAGTAATAAACTTGAAAAATGCCCATTGTAAAGCGAAAGGCGGGCGTAAGGTGGTGAGGGGGAGACGGAGGCGGGGAAGGGGTGGGTCAGTTCGATTCTCAAGTGTTGAAAATCTCTGATGAGTTTTTCCTTCACGTATTTAGGCTAACGATGGGGGCGCAAAAGCGCGAGAACTCTGAGAGAACTGATGACTAAGACAAATAGTTTTCACTGCATGTGTCAGTATTTTAAAATACCAAGTTGAAATATGGCAGATTGTTCAATTTATCGAACAGTTTTCCAAATTGTTTTTCACTTAGAAGTAAACTTGACATTATTATTAAGAGTGTTTGGTAAATTTAGTTTCAGAATGAATCGAAAGTAGCTTTAATTTTATTGAAGCTTTTCAAAACAGTTGCAATCAATTAGTTTAATCAGCTCCAAACATTTAACATGATTTAACATTTAGATAAAGAATTTAAGAAAATTATGTTTACTTTAACCGAATAAACCAGAGCTGACCAATCATTTAATTGTGATAGATTAAGGTTGTACTCATCTTTTTAGGCATTCTTTGTGAATAATCTAAGCCAAAGACAAATCGGGTTAAGTCTTAGCAATGATTATTGCAGATTATATAAGATTTCATCTGTGTTCTTTTAATTTTTTTTCCCACACACAATATTAAACATAACTTTTTCTTATCATAAGTTCAACTCTTTAGATTTCATTTAGAGAAAAGTTCAAGTCATTCATGTCAACTACTTTTTTTTGCTGACTTTTTGACTTGTAGTATTTTATAGAGCATCTATTCTAAAGTTAATGAACCGTTAAGTTCCTCTAGCAATTTATTTTATTTCCAATAGGATTTTAGTTCTCTCATTGATATGACTACATGTACAAATGAAGTGCTCAGTTATTGACATTAATGTGACAAAACTTTAACCAAATCGATTATAATGAACGATAATGTGCTTCATAGATGAAGTGAAGGTTGCAATAGGCAACAACAACGAACAAAAGAGTGCCAACAACACTTCTATAAATGACATTATAGGAAAACTGCAACAATGCAAAGAAAGTTTATAAAAAAAGAGAGAATGAAGGAAAATGCAACTTACTCGAAGCGTTTATGACAGTCTGACCTTTTTTTTTGCTGTACTCCCAACGGCAACAAAGCTGTCAGTCTTTTAAATATAGAGTTGAGCTTTTTCTTATACACTAACAACAGCAACAGAGTTGTCATAGTTCTGAATAAAAGCCAGCTGTATCTGAAGTTATAAAGTTAATTTATTTTATAATTAAACGATTTAGTTTTCCATTCCCTGAATTTTGAAAAACGCCGTTGTGTGAAAATATCAGCTTTCTAGCCTTAACCGTTTGGTCTACACGTTGATTTTTAGTCAGTCAGGACAAAGAGATTTATATATAGATTATATTATTTGCAAGTATTAAACAAATATTTTAATAAATATCAAGTCTGTATAAAGTGTAAACTCATCTCAAGACCAAACAACCTGCCATGTTAAAAACCAATTCGAGCACACACCTCTGTGTATCACACACATATCCAATGTTTGGGTTCAGCCTCTTTGCTGTTTTTTCTGTTTTGGGGGCCTGTCAGTTGACATGTCTTTTGCCACTTTGTCGGCTTTTTTACTTATGGGTTTTACTACCCTTTCAAAGATAGAGATATTTGCTGCCTTTATTAAGTTTGTTGAGACTGAAAAATGCATCTACAGTTGTTATATTTACACAACTCTTTTAAATTCGTTCAAAACGCAAATATTACTTTGTTAGCTTTCATAATTTAAGTTGGTATTTAAGCTTGATTTTGTATAATAAAATCTTTTGGCGACTAATTTAGTTTACTTGAAATACATAAATAAACAAATAATTATTTAAATAAGGCCGAATACATTTTTAACTAAGTTTATTATAGTTTATTTCAATAGCTTTCTATATATCTTAAAAGCTTTATTTCAACTCTGACGAATTTCCATTTATATGAATTATATCTGTTATGAATTATATCTGTTAACGAAAAGAGTATACAATTTTCGACATTTCTCTTTACTTAAATAAACTCATTGTTATTGCACTCTTTTCCTACAGCATTTAATTAGAGTTAATCATGTTGCTGTTATTGTTGTTGTTGTGGAAACTTTATAAAATTGCATTTTGCGGTTGTCGCTTCAATTGTGTTGCTGCTGCTGTCTAATTGAAGTGTCATTAATTTGTATGCATCAACATAATTACGCATAATTATGAATAAGTCATAAGCAATTTTTAGTTGATTCCAAAAGAGTTTCGGGTTCGCTGCATCCTCTCAATTCCCCATCTCCTCCTCCTTCTCCTGCTTCACATGACGGAAATGGTGTTGGAACTCAACCAAACAAAATGTTTCAAGTAACATAGTTGCCACAGACTGTGACCCGCTCTGTTGACCTCACTTACATATTGTTTTTTTTTTTTAAAGCATTTATTTCTCTTTTTTTTTTGTGTTTTTTTGTAGCTTCATGTGTTAAATTTGTTGCGTTGCGTTGTTTTCTGTTTGCGCGTCAGTGATTTACATGCTTTATATCTAGCATGGACAGAGCAGTTTCCATTCCAGATACGAATATCTTTTGCCTCTCTTTATGCTCCCTGGTCAGCACAATTTTCACGTGCTTGTTAAAATAAGTAAAAAAGAAAAAAAAAACCATACAATAAAAAAAACCTCTATTACTATTACAATATTTTCATTTGTTTTTGTTGTACATCAGTTTTTGGAATTATCTTTTTGGTTGTACATTTAATTTACATATTTTTTTAAGGTTTGTTGAACTTCCTGTAATTTATCATTGTTAGTTTTGATGTTGTCATTAACTTGATGAAACTGGCAATGAATTTACATTTGAATATCTTTTATTATTAAATATAATTTTAAAATAGAAATAAATTTAATTTCACTTAAAGATCTGTGCTAAAGCATAATTGGGACAGATTTCGTTTAGAATGTTTGGAATTTAGAATTCAATGATGACTAGAAATATCTGTTGTTTTTGTAGATATACTTTCAATCATTTTCTTTGGTTTTTCCTTATTCAAACTAAAATTGGCAACATCTTCCGCACTTCTTTAAGCCTTGTCTTAACCAAACTATCTTCTTTTTGGCTTTGGAGTCACGTACAAAATTCAAAAATTCAAAATTCAAGTAAATAATCAAATCAACTTGGCCATTCAACGTTTCACATAATATAATATAGGAGCGGCGCCATGGCAAAAGGTTCATTTTGCTACTCCACAAAAAAACCCGAATAAAATCAATCTTTGCTCTCTTCGACCCATCAAAATGGAGAACGCCCCAAAAATTGTAGTCATTAGTTTTGGCAAAGCCATAAAAAAAGGCAGAACAAAAGCCAAAAAAATTTGGAATTTATATACGTGTATGGCGTAAAGTTCATGACCACGAATCAAACTACTTAGCCAAGTTAGTAGAACCGCATTCTGCGGAGTGGAGTCGAGTTGAGTGGAGTTGCGTTGAGACGTGAATGTGGCATTGTTTAAACTGCAATAGCGCCACAATTCTGTGCCTGCTTTTGGCTCTGACTCAGTCTGTTGGCTCTTGGTTCTTGGCTTTGTGTCTGCCTGATGAGTCGCATCAATCAGCGTTGCCATTGTCTGAACTTGAAATCGACTTTGAAACAGTCATGCAGGCCAGAACAGAACAGAACAGAAGAGAACAGAGAAGGCAGGCAAGCAGACAGGCAGTTAACTTGGCCAAAACCAGGCAGGCAGGCAGGCAGGCAAGCAACCGCAACATAAAAGCCTAATGATCAGCGCCAGCGATTGAGTTACATGTAGCAAATCTGTGGCGATCGACGCAGCCGCCACATTCAACTTCAACTTCAACTCCTTGTGCCTTTAACTGTCCACAGTTAATCACGAAGTGGCCAAAAAGAATGCCGGGATTAACTACGAAAAGGGTAACCAGTTTCTTCCTCTTTTGGAGCGCCGGCAAATGTCGTTTGTTTTTGTTGATACACTCGAGCAGAGAAGACTATGACACGCTAATTCATTAGCAAAAGTTGCAGTGCAGTGTAGCTTTAAGATATAAAGATACACAGAAGAATTAGAGAAAAACTTGGTTTATAATTCTTAGCTAGTTAATACAAAGACTAAGTGAATTTGATGATGAGGCTCTTGTTTTATGGTTGGGTATGGATTTATTTAAGCTAATTCATATTAAATATTAATTTAACAAAAATCTTAAAATAAAATAAATTTAAGAAAGAGAAAAGATAAAAGTTAAATAATATGTACAAAAATTATATTAAAATGATATTTATATTTTTATATTGTGAACCAATTTGTACTAATTTTTTAAAGTAAAGTAATAAAAAAACAGTTGTTTTCAAATGCTTATTATAAAGAATAACATACATATCATAACTGTGTGTAAAATATTAATTATGTTTAGTGAAGTGCTGAAATAGAAGATCACATTTTTTATTTTACATTTTAAAAATGTATGCTTATATATTACAATCAGTCAATCAATATACAGCCCTTATTGCCATTTATTTGTATTTTATTGTAGTCTTTCACAATACTTGAATAATTTTATTATATTTTGGCAAATATTTTATAAGAAATTTGTTAAAAATTCTCTCCTGACGCTAAAGAGAACTTGTTGCAAATAGTTTGTACATGCCAGAGACAAGTTTTAATGCATTCTGTTATCTAATTATTCAAAAATATTTCACAATGCATATTTCTTTTTATCTTTTTCACTTTTTCTCTCTCTGTGCCAGCTAAAGTTTCAGGAAGAATACTAAATATTATTAACTCGGACCCTTTGCAGAGCATTAAAAGTTCGACTTGTTTCATAGTTTTAGTGGAATTTTGCTTGTTTTTGTAAATCAAGTTTGCAGCTTTAGTAGAAGTTGTTGGCGCTGTGCGATGTTTGTTATTCAGCGGGACGTGGCGCAACTCGTTTTTGGTCTTGAGGTTGGTTCTGGCTGTCTTTGCTGTCTTGCTGTCTTTGCTGCCTTGCTGCTTGGCATATTTGTTGGCCAACAACTACAACAGTAACAAAAACAGTCAACAAGCAAAACGTGCACGCCAAAATATGCAACTGCAACAAGAACCGCAACAGCAGCAGCAACAACAACAACAACAACAACAACAACAACAACAACAACAACAACAACAACAACAACAACAACAGCAGCAGCAACTTGCAACAATGGGGCAACAGCGCCTTGGGGCGCGTCGTCATTCCGTCTAGCAATGTTTTGGTTGACTTGTTAGTTGTTGTTGTTGTTTGTTATTTCTTTTTTTTTTTGGTTAGGGTCGTCCTGCTTGCCTTGGCTGGCTATCTGCCAATTGTTTGGCAAATTAACAGCGAAAAGGAGTTTGCAACACACACACACACGCATACACTCGGACTGTTGCAAGTTGTCGATGTTACTCCTGCTGCTGCTGCTTCTGATGTTGTTGGTGTCTTCGACTCCTGCTGCTGCTGCTGCATTGCGTGCTGTTGTTGTTGTATTCGCCGCATCGAAATGTTGCCAAACATTTAAATATGCCTTTGTTTGGATTTTGCAGCTCAAATGAGCTTGTCGTGGCCAAAAGTTGCCGCCAGTTCAGTTTAGCCCATCGTCTGCGTTTCACGATAATCTTTTAGCCTGCCACATTTTTGTTGCTCTTGTTGTTGTTGTTTTTGTTATTTATGTACCCTGCCGCAGCTAAACTTAACAATGGGTATACTCACAATGGATTTTAAGTTGGAAAAGCTTTAAATGTGGTGTAGGCTATATAAAATTTCTATTTAAATGTCATTTAAAGCTTAAGAAAGCGGAAGCACATTAAACCTTTCTCAGAGAGTTAAGAGCTACAAGTTGAAAAACAATAAAAACTGAAAAAAACTGGTTGAATAGGTGAATAAGAGATATCATCTTATTTTTAGATGATTAGTCCTTAAAACAGCATAATCTTTTGTTTTCATTCTGTATAATGAAAATTAAAATTTTGAGTTATACATAGCAATAATATTTTTGTTTAAAAATCATAGAGTAACCCTTGTTTAATATATCATAACACTTTGATTTAGAAAATGTTTTTAATTAAAATCTTTTTATTTATTTTTTATTTATATAGATTCATTTAATGTGAGTTTAAAATCAGTAAATAATATTTTTTTGTTGTTGTTTTTTTAAGAAGTAATATTTTATTCTCTAGCTATGTTTATAGGGTATTTAGGCGTGCAGCAATCTCATCTCAAAGTTATCTGTTGTTTGGCTTTCTTGCTGCTTCGTTTGGCATCTCAGCTTGGCGTCCTGGTTTTGTGCGTTTATCTTCATTATGCCATTGAATTTATTCATGCATCCATATTTAGTTAAATTACATGTTCGCGATAAGCTTCGCCAGACGATGAAGACTCCAATCCAATCCAATCCGAGAATCCATCTCCAATTCAGCATCAAAACTCCTGCAACTGCAACTTGAAGTCGCCACTTTAAACTAATTAGTTGTTTGTCTGATGTTGTGATTTTCTAAGAAATTCACTGCAAAGATTTTGCAACGTACATAAGAAGGCAATCAGGTTTTACCTACGCCTCAATGTTCTATTACGTTATTAAATTATACGACTGGCATAAAAAAAGGCATTTTTCTTACTTGTATATTTTTTTTTTGGTTTTTCTTTACAGGTGAGCAAACAATTTTCTTTGGACAGCTGCAACATCTTTTTTAACTGGGTAAATATTTACCTTTCTAAGAAGTTTTCAAGTGTTTTCATTGCAAATTGTTGGGTTCTTGTTGTCTGTTCTTCAACTTTAACTTCAACTTCAGCTTCAATTTGAGCTTTAATGTTAACACATCCTTCGATAAATTCTGCAATCGATGATAATGCAGATGTTGATAATGAGGAAAGGATTAAATGAATTGGACAATTGAAGAAGTTGTTGTAAAGCATGATAAGCAACAACAAGTTTGTTAAACTGATTAACTAAACTGGTAAGAGAATCTATTGGATAAATTTATAACTTTAGAGTGGTTGCAGAATTGATAAAAGTATTTTTTTTAAGAAGAGTTTTTAAAAAAGCTTTTTTTGAAGAACTTTATAAGTTACCATTTAGAAGATATTCGCTATAAAATACTAATAGATGCCAATAATAAAATTATATTACCAACATGTCATTAGAGTTGATAAATATATATATTTTTTTGGCATTCATCTTATTTGATTGGTTGCTTAATATTGAAAGAGTATTAATGTATCCAAAAGTATATGCATCTATTGATTATAAGGCTATAAATATCGTAGAAATTTTATTCTATCTCTGTTTTCTTTTTTTTACAATCAATTGAATTACTACAGAGAATAAAATCAACTGTTCAATCAGACTTTTTTCAAATTCTGGGCGCAAGAAATAAAAACATAAAATCCTGAAGTACATTTTGTTGAATGCATTTGAAAACCTTTTTTCAAGCATTGCAGCATCCTCGTAAAAGTTTTCTACTTCTTCAGCTACCATTTGCTGACCATATGAGGGAACAATCAAGAATAATAAAACGAGGAGATAAAAAAAGAAAAAATCCATGTTAAATCGGCAACTGCATCGTCGTCAATTGGTTAAGCAAAATGTCAGCAAGTTTTCAGTTGCATTTCGGGCTGCAGTTATTTTCTTTTAAATTACTCTTCAAGTAGATGTATATATATTTTACATAGATGTAGATGATATGTACACGTATATATGTTTTATAGGTTAACTGCTTTTTGCTATGGCTTTGGCTTTGGCTGACTTCACCTTTTTTACGCTCGATCGGTTGCCAACAACACGAAAAAGAACTCGAGGCAGAAGTGGAAGGAGAACTGAGAACAAGACACTCGAGTGGCGAAACAATAAATGTGAAATAAGCTTTGCTTTTTTTTTGTTTTTTCGTACTTCAGCTACAACATCAAATAAAACAATAAAATATTGACTTATCTTTACACAGCAAATCAATTTCAAGCTCAACAATAAGCCATAAGGTGAAGCAAAAGTAGAAGCAGAAGTTGAAGCAAGAGTTGGCCAAAACGGAAACTGGCGGTCAGCTTGGCTCAATGAGTTCTGGTTGTTGTTGTTGTTGCTTTTATTGTTATTCGTGTTGTTGCATTTGTTGTTACTATTGTTGTCGTTAAAGTTTTGCAATTAAAATGCCATTGAGGTGTTCTGTTTGTTGTTGCTTTTCCTTTTCGCTTTTTTTGTATTTTGTTTTGTTTCTTGGTAGCTGGTTTTAATGAGCTAATGGTCTGGTCCATGTTGTTGTTTCAACAACTTTTTGGGTTGTCTATTGTCTTCGAGCGATGATCTATCAAAATTATAATAGAAAGTCCGCTGATTTTACTGTTCTGAATTTAAAATTGTAATACTTATTTTGGTTTTAGAATGTTTGGCATTAATTCAATATATATTTTAGTATTGATTCTGAGATACCCTTTAATAGGATTTAACTTTCGAGAAATGTAGGGATCCTCTTCAGTTTATAACGTATAATTATAAAATTTGACTATAGAATTTTGAAACAAATAGACCTTGTAAACGAATCAAAGGTGTTTAAATATCTATTGTTGCTTGTAATTCCATATGCTCACTTAATTGTAGCCTTTTCAGTGTATACAGGGTATATCTAGTATATATGTATACAGGGTAAATATATTTAATATACACATTTAAATAAATGCAGGGTATTTATAATAATTCTTTACGACCTGTTAACTGAACTCAATTTAAGGGATCAGCTATTAACACTTTTTTCACGTGATAACCGTTATTAATAAGCGTTAAAGCGATAAACACATTCGATAATTACTCGATTAACGTTTGTTGCACTTTATTGATAATTGCATTCCAACACACGTTGCACAAATTTATGACGCTTTCTTTATTAGTAACTTGTCAAAAACGTGAGCAAAACCATTTTCAAATTGCAACAAAATAGACGGCAACTTCTTTCCCCTTCTCTCTCCTCTCTGCTCGTCCCAAAGAAACGAGCTAGTGACATATGTGAAAAGCGTGCAACGAGATGCAAATGTCAAAAGGCGACAACAAGCCATCAATGAATTTAAACTTTATGACATTTGCGTTAACCAAACGACACTTGCTCCATTTCCCATTTCCACAATTTGTTGTTATTGTTGTTGTTGCCATTTTTCCGTTTCCCATTGCCATTTCGCATTTCACATGGCAGCGTGGCAGTGTGTGAAAAATGTAACAATAATTGAAATTTAATAGCCACGACGACAGCCACAAGAGAGGCAACGTCATAAAAGAAATAGTTGCAAAAAAGCCGCCAACAGCTGAGGCTGTGGTTTTGCCCGCGGCTCTGACGAGTTGTAGGTGGCAGGAGAATATGGGAGAAGAAGAAGGAGCAGCAAGAACCTCATTCACTTTTACTATTATATTCATAGGCAAAAGAAAATAAAAAAAGAGTTACACACGTCGCGAAGAATCGCCGCTGGCTGTGTGGAGTCTATGAAAAGACAGCCTCAAAATAAAAGTGGGTCAAAAGCTGTAAATGATATTTGTTCTACTTGGTTTAAGATGATGACACACACATGCACACACACCCACCTCCAACTTCCTTTATGTTTTATGCAATTTGTTTGCCTGCAAACTGCAAAGAAATCTGTAAAACTGCAAAATCATCAACAGCTTCTCCGCAAGCTGAGGAAGTCATTAACTTGCTGAGAAAGAGACAGAGAAAGGGATAAGGAGATAGGTAGAAATATTGAGAAAGACAGAGTGAGAGAGCACGTGATACGTGTCAAATATCGCACTTGATTTGTTGTCCCATATCAAAACAAAATGATGCCATTGAACTCGGTTCGCCAGATAATGCAATCTGTTAACGTTAAAGGCGACTCGTCGAGATGTTTACCGGTTGTCAGTTAGTCAGTTTGTAATATGGCAGTCAGTAGCAATTAGCATATGGCTGCTAAGTAACCACATATCATGAACAAAATACATATTTCTCTCTCTCTAAACAGACAAAGAGATCTTAGCTAGTCAAGTTGAATGCGCTCCAAAAATACCTGTTTTTTTGGACCATATAATTTAGTTTTGATAGTTTTATTAATTTGTACTGTTTAGCTAAACACTTGGCAAGGCGAAGGTCAAAAGAGATAAATTAAGAAGATAATGAAATCAGACAATAACACACAACAATAATAGAGTAGAGTAGCTGTAAAAGCCAGGTAGTCTCTTTAATTTGGGGTCTAGCGTTACGAAAACATGAAATTTTGGAGGAAACTTAATCATATTGAAAAATAATAAATTGTGTGCACCATACGGAAACTGTTTACTTAAATCACAGTCAAACTTTCGTAAGGTAAATCTGAAAGATTAAAATATATACATGTATAAATTTACAATTTAATGACGAGTGTGTATTTATTATATTTTTTAATTAATAGAGCTTTACTAATGATAAGTTATAAATAACAATAAAATATCAAACACTTCGATTTATGTTATTTTAGTTGCACGAATTGACCTTTTTTAAAGTTCATTTGTTGTTAATTAAATATCAGAGTACATTTTTTAAAATAAAACTTAAAAACAAACTTCAACTCGAACTTATCAAATTTCTGATTTGTAATATATAATGAAATCATTTGCATATGTACATATGTGCAATTTTCCAGCTCATTAAAATTAATTAATATGGGAACCTTTTTTTTTGCACCTGACATTTGCAATTATTGGCATTAAAAGTCGTGGTATTTGTGACAATGATGCGAAATTAGCAGAAAATAAATAGAGAAACATTGAAAGCACAGCTGGAAACTCTGGTCTGGTCAAGTCAAATTTCGTTAGCGTTTCCGCTTGCAATTAATTGCCAGAGATTTGTTGGCATTTGGAAAATATTCAAAGGCCACAAAAAAACAAATAGACAAAGTGAATAACGTGATTCTGCTTCCTGTTTTGGACTTTAGATGTTCGCTCATAAGCAGCAACAGCAATATCATCATCATTATCATTATCATCACTATTTGTATTGAAAACAAGCAAGTATAGTCAACTGAAAGATACTGCTTGAATATTGACTGAAAGTTTATTCATAATTGGCCTGAATTTCACCCACTGACAGGTCGAATATTGCAAAACGCCGTGTGAAAATTGCAGCTTTCTTGGCTTAACCGTTTGACCTACACAATGATTCTCAGTCAGTCTGGACAAAGAGTTTTATATGTATAGATAGATACCCAATTGATGTTTCTAGTTGTCACAGGGTATAATTATAATCAACATCTATGGGGCTGGGTAAACAGCGCGTCGGTTTGTCTGGCGCATTTCCTTGGCACATTATTAATATGCACAACTCAAAATAAAGTTAGCCACAAAAATTTTAATGAAAGCTTTATTAGGTTTTATGAAAACATCAACAGCCGTCGGCGCGTCGGCAACTCAACGCATTCTCCATCTCTCTGTATCAGAAACCAACCCATTTCTCGTGAGCTTGTGGCTGGGGTTACTCTCGAGGAAGGAGGTGGAGGAGCAGAAGGGTCGAGGAGTGAGGTCAGTGAGACTTGTCAGGCTGGCCTGTAAATCATGTGAACGGGGTCGGCGTGGGGTCGCTTAGCGGGTTCATTGCGGGTCGTTGCTTAATTTATGTGGCTTTGGTTAAGTTTTTGTTATTTTTGCTGTTTTTGTTTGTTTGTTTGCTTGCCTGTTTTTGTTTGCTTGTTGCAAAAGTTTTTCCCTTACTTTAATTTAATTAATGAACTGCCAATTTTCAACTGGAAAATGTGCATGTGCTCGACACATAAAGAAACTAAGACTAGTTCTATTTTTATTATTGTTTTCTATTATCTGCCATTCACTTTATTCTGTTGTTAAATTTATTTATTGTTTCTCTTTTTTTATAGTCAGGTTTTTTGTGTTCATTAATCAATGAAATTGATATGGAAATTTATTGCCTTAAAAAATGTGTTAAATTGAATGCGCTTGAACATTGTCGAGCTTTCGATTCTATTAACATAATTAATTGCAAATGCAATCATTACTATTATTATTTCCACACTTGACAGCGGGTATGTTCGTTTTTTAATAAGTTAAAAATTGATTTGTTAAATTAAACTTAATGATCAGTTTATGAATTTGTATAGTCGAGATTAAGTAAGTATTTTTTATGAAATATATAATGCATTGATTGATAGTTTTTTGATTGCTATTTTATTTTAAATTAAACTCTAGAGAAAAAAGCATTTATTTGTCAATTTCAAATTTACACCGCCATATTGCGATTTCCAGGGTATTTAATTAGGTACAACTCAGAGCTAATATTATTAATTCATTGTTTTTATAGCAAGTGCATAGATTTCGATTTGATGTATATAAAATTATTATTTTGTGGCTTTCATTTGTTTGGATTTGTTGTTTTATGTGGTTAAATCTCAATAAAAGACAAATAATTTAATAACTTGACAGTAAATTTGTATAGCGCAAATAAATGAGAATTTAACACATTTCAGATAATTATAAATAATTGATTTTGGTTTAAACAGTAATACAAATTTATTAATAAATGTGTTACTGTATCTGACAAATATAATATTACTGAGATTTTTATAATGACAGAGTCAAGAGGTATTTTAAATTCTACGAAATATATATATTTTTGATAACATTGACATATTTGTCGTGTGTACGCGACATTCACAGGCAATACTCGCATACATCAAAATGTCATTTACTTAGTTATCAGCAAATTCAATTAACTATCGATTTTGATAACAATGGAATGAAATTTATGAAACTAACAGACAACGGAAGAACCCCATAAAAGCATTTTCACACTGTCCGTCCGTCCGTCCGTCTGGTGCATTCTAATTAAGCAATTTAATCATATGAAGTCAGTGGGCCCTTGTGGATAGTTAACAACAGTCTACACTGTAGATCGTTGGTTCGAGTGCACTAACCTTTTGCTCTCTCTCTCTCTCTTCTTTATTCCCTTGCCATCCCTCAGAACGTTGACCAGCAATGAGTATAAGGTGACAAAAACAGCAGTGGGTGAATTGTATTCAGGGGATGAGTGTTCAGGGGTTTGCGGGGGTGGCAGTAGGGGGTTGATTCTCTTCTTTTCACGACAACTCTGAGACGAGCAGCAGCCACTCAAAGTCCGGACAATACGTGCGAAAAATGTACCAGAAGAAAATGTGGAAAAACTGTGGACAGCTGGTGACAAGCGCAATTGTTGTTGAGGTAATGGAAAAGAGAGTGTGGGAGGAAGAGGAAGAGCAGGGGAGGGTTGTCTGGTTGGCAACGTGACTAGATGCCAACTGCGGTTCGCCTATCCACGTGTTATTCACTGCGGTTTTCCCAAACGCTTTTCCACCAGCCAGCCAGCCAGCCAGATACGCCGGATACACGCGCTGACTGCAAACGGATGTAATTAAGGATTTTGCGTGCCAAAAAGAAAAGCCCCGCACAATTTGCCACTACCACAATTGTTAGGACGAGTGAGTACTGAACTTGAGTGCGACTCAGACAGTTATCAGGGTGTGTGTGCGATGTGGGAGTGGATTTTTCGATTGAAATTGACTGGGTTTCTTTTGGTTTCTTTTTTGATGTCCTACTGATGGATACTTCGTCTAATCGCTGGTCCGTTTGATGAGTCCCTCATGAATGGGAAGAAAAAGTGTAGAGAAGTTCGTTTAACAAATGAAGTGTGACAACTACAAATCAAACAGAATGAAAAGTTTTTTTTCACGCTTGCATGAAACGTGTAATTGGCTTGTGATGCTAATTACTATATAATTTTTGTATTTAGAAACAATTATAGCCGCTTGTAAATCACATTTCAAATAAAATGAAACGATCTTCATAATTAGAAATATAATTGCAATATCTTAATATCATCAGTTCAATAACTTTTCAGTAACTATTTAAGTAACGTGTCCAAACAACTTTCACTTTACATTGAATCATCTTATAAGCTTTTAAATGTAAATGATTCACAACAGTGAACAACACTCATTAAAGATTCTAAGCATGTTTTAACTTAAACGAAATCCCAAACAATATCACAAAATCACGCTTAAAATTAATTTGTTAACCCATAAAAAAAAAGAGCCAACTACAAAATCCGTTAAGCGACAAAGGATACCGATGAAACTGTTTAATATGCAACCTCAACGATAAGTTTGCCTTTGGTTTGATTTGTTTCTACATCTTTTAAAGATCTGAACTAATTTCAGCAAATAAAATCAAGTAGAAATTCAGAAAAATTGCGTAATTTATGGGCAATATACGAAATTTATTCAGAGCAGACAAGCAGAAGAGAGACTTTAGGGACAGACCTCCATCCACTTATCCCAAGGGAACTGTATCTGTATTTTGTATAATAAACAACATGCACATCATAAAATAACTATATAGACTTAAGATTAGCCAAAAAACAAGAAGAGAGAGGAGAGGAGAAATGTAAGAGGATGCCAGACAAAGATGACGACGCGACTTGAATTTCTACGCAATTTAACTTTCGCATATGCGAATAAATAACTGAAATAACAGCAACAACAACAACAACAACAATATCTGAAATGGCATAACAAACGCGATAGCCGGGCCAACGAACAAAAAAAGCCAAGCTAACAAGCTCTAAAAGCAGTTCGTATAAATAAATACTCTGATATAAATAAAAATACATACATATATATATGAATATAGTGTCTGATATACAATACTTATAGACCAAGTTACGTTGACTCTGCGCGTTGTTGATCCAAAACTTTGACAATATTTAACCAATAATAGCTTAGACTTTTTGGGTTGACTGTTGGCCAAGTCCCTGCACTCGTTTTTAGATCATTTAACATTGTACACATATTTTTTTTTTTTTTTTTTTTTTTGTTTATTTAGTCATATTGCAGGCAAGGAACAGATTTACTTTTAAATTAAAGAATATTTATATAATTTTATCAAGTTAAATGCGTAAGTGAGAGATTAGTAGAGTATAGTAAAGTCATTAATTGGGAAAGCATACTTATAATCAACCAGATAAGCTGAATAATTTTGATTTTTTCAGCTATGGGAAATCCTCTAATAATGTTATAGGTATTTATACTCGTTTGATTGCCTATTAATAAAATGACTGGCAATATGTTTGAAAGGAAGGCAAACAGTATCTAAAAATAAGAAATAGTATTTAGGTGTACCTATGTATTTAATATCATAGATTGAGATTTTAATTAATTACAGATTCGGAAATGAATGTTTGCTTAAATTAAAAACTGATCTAATTGAGATTCTGGCAATTCGATAAATGGCAAAGCATTTTCGGGTTAGAGTATATCAACCTCGACCACGTAAAAAAAGATTTTCATTGTTACTTTGTCAACATTTCGCACATCATCTGGCACATTCTTAATACATATAATATATATTTGTCGTTGGTGGTGTTTGCCATTGTTGTAGTTGCAGCAAGGTTTATATATAAGCATAGACATATGAGAAGTGAACCAAGTATTGACATTGTCATTTTATATTATATAATGTAATCATGAATTTAATCAGCTTTAATATTATATCAGCTTTTCCCTTTTTTTTTCGTCTTCTCTTGCATTATTACGCGTTTAGGGAATGGGAGTTGGAGTTGGCGAATGTCCTCGAAATTTTTATTATTATGTCGAAAGTTTTTGGCTGCCCAGCGACAATGACAACGAAGACAGCTCATGTTATTTTGTTATGTGATAAAGATGAACTGGTCAGAAGATATCAAGAGGGAAAACACCAAAAGTATATTCTGCTGCGTTTCAGTATAATAAAAAAGGATAAGGATAGCCCCAGCTATTTAATGTAATGTTGAGGGATTTAATCTTTGAAATTGCGTGTTACAACAACGCGCTTTGATTTCCCTTCGTTTCGTCTCGTTTCTTTTTTATGTTCGTCAAAATGTGCCAACAAATTGGATTCTGACGTGCGTAATGAGCGGCATTTTCCTTATCGTATTTTCATTTGGTTTTGGTTTTTTGTCGACTAAAAGTTTCATGGATACGGATCAGTTTATGGGGCGCCTGAAAAAAATGCTTCAAATAAAACATAATGACAGAAATCTCTTTGATTTTATTGAGTTTACTTGAGTTACAGTATGTCAATAAAGCAGGCTTATTAATTTTTGTGTATTTTTATTACTTGCGGGCTAAATAACGTGTTTTGTTTTTATCTTCCATTGTAATCCTACTTGAAAATATTTTTTACTTTAATCTCATCCAATTATTACATGTTTTCAAATTGTTGTTAAACATGTTGTCTTCGTGAAACAGAAATTGAGAGAGAAAGAAAATTTTCTTTATTACGCCCAACGTGTGTTGTTTTATCTTCAATTGTTATAGTACTTGCAAATATTTTTTACTTTCATTTTATCCAATTATGACATGATTTCAAATTGTTGTTAAACATGTTGTCTTTGTGAGACAAGAGACAGAAAATGAAAGAGAAAGAAAATGTTCTCTTATCTAATATAATATTAATTACGCGATGTGTTAGGCTGGATTGATAAGTGAAGGCCTTGCTTATCAGTATAAACACGAATGGAATATGATAACTGAATAATGTTCAATTCAAACAACAACACGACGAATCTTTCTAGAAAACCTTGACATGATTTGTGCCTCACATGATGATGATGGGTAAACTCGACTATATCACAGATTGATTTCTTCACATGCATTGTGCTCTCATGTATAAACAATATTTGAATCTATTTTTGTTTGTTGCTTTTTGATGAAGTTTTATTGTTGATCTAACACTTGTGCCTATCAGTTTTATGGGCGCCACTTGTTGTTTGTTTGCTTTTCATTGAGTTTTCGGTGTTTCGGTGCGTCCAAATGTGGAAAGATTTTATAATCGTATACGATAAGATCGTTTACCTTGGCTTTGGCTCTGGGCTTATATCATTACAATTTTAAGGCTTTGAGATATAATTATAATATATTTTTAAGTCTTTTCATTTTAAAGCAATTTGCAATGTGGAAAGTTTATAATCCTAATGAGTTTTGATAATGGAAATGAAACCAGTTATTGCATTGATTGGGATCTTGATGAAAACTCATTCGTTTATCAAAGAAATATGTTGTTTTATACCATTTATAAAGATTTATCATACATTTGCCAAGGCTTATATCCATTTGTCATATTGAACGTTACTTAAGGGACTATTGATTCAAATTCCAATTTAGTTTTGATGACTTTCAAGTATATTTAAAATACACTTGGACTAGTTTTAAACACAATTTAAAATCACAATGAACCACATGTGTTTTATTGCTACCGAGTGGATAGTCATTTAGATGAGAAATACCACAAATTCCATTACCAATTTTCAAGTGTCAAAAAAAAGAAAAAAAAAAAGGAGAACCAAAAAGCAAACGGTATGTAGCGAAGTTTGACAACAATGGTTGAAATTAATCACACCTGGGAACTAAAATGTCAGCACTGTCATCCATGTCAACACTGCGGTTTGTTCAGACGCTTAATATTAGATTTTGGGCCATACAGAAAAGAGACAGGGTGACAAAGGGAGGAAGAGAGTGAGAGTATGGGAAAAGTCCGTGTTGTGCGTGTGCTGTAAATGTCGTTGTCGTCCCCGTCGTCGTCGTCGTCGTCTTACGGCAAACGCAATGTTTATTGTCAACAGGCAGAGGTGGTTGCCTCAAGTGCTTGTCGAGTGGGTCATGGATCTTAGGGGCACAAACCACTTCAAGATTGTACGTGTTTCACTGCCTAGCCGCCATCCCAAGACCAAGCCAGTTGAACGTTTAAACTGCGTGTGCAGCACCATCCAACCATCATCATCAGTCCAGGTGGGGCAGTCATGGATGGTTGGGCGTGGCACTTCATTCACAGCTATGATGCCGACGAGGCGAGGGTCCTGGACGCGCTTCTTTTGGACAAGACAGGACAGGACAGGACAGGAGTTGTCGTGCGCCTGTTTATACTTTACACTTGTCTGGACATTTGATTAATGATGCTTACGTGTCAGGCGTGTTGTTTTTTCTTGTTATACCCGTTACTTATAAATAAGTAAAAGGGTATATTGTATTCGTTTAAATGTATTTAACAGGGAGAAGGAAGCATCTGCGACCCTATAAAGTATAGATAGTCTTGATCAGCATCAACAGCCGAGTCGATATAGCCATGTCTTTCTGTGTGCGCCTCGATCTCAGAGACAATTGGTAACTAACGTTTTCTATTACAATAAGCTATCAACCTACTTAATCGCAAAAAGATCAGCCAAACAGAACGGTAGTAATGGCTGGTTTAAGTGTCAAGCAATGTAAGTGGCTAAAAGTATGCAATATAAAATATTTTGTATAATTTTTTTACATAAGTAACGGGTATCCCATAGTCGGGAACTCGACCATAGCCTTTCCCTGTTGTCATTTTCATTACATTCATTGCCATCTGGGTAGGGGAGACTTTTAACAACAGATTTTTATGAGTTGCACTTGCAACTCAGAACAGAACAGAAACAATCTTAGCCCTAACCACATCTATGCTTAATTAACTTGAGGTCTTGAAGGGTTAACTGAACCACCCTCCACCAAACCACCCATCCACCTGTCCAACCACCAAGCGGCTCAGCATGTCTCGAGTGATTCCAAAGGGGTTCCAGTTTGGCGTCTTCCGACACGCCAACTGAGTTATGTGTCTGCACTGAGTCATCAGCATTTTATTTACCTGCCGGCAGGTATTCCGCTTTTCAATTGATTGCACATGTTGTGGCCAATGGCTGAGATAAGATAAGATAATGTATGTGCAATGTTTGTACGCCAATCACCTGCTCTGGCCAGTCATCGATAATAAAAATTAATAAGCTTGCACATTTTGTTGCCCATAGAAAATGGCAAAGTTTATTAAACAATATTAATAATTTAACACGAATTGATAATTGTCAGCTAATTGGCTTGTTGTGTTTGTGTCCCATTTGATAATTTTTATGTGTTTTCTATTTTATTATTATTATTATTATCAGGAGTTGACTTGTGTCTGGCTTTAATTAATTTAAGTTGCAAAGCAAATACAATTACATAAATTGTTTTTATTGTGCCATGGACACACGATATGGCAGACACAAACACATACAAATTTCTGTGTGTGTGTGTGTGGGATGTGTGTGGAATGTGTGTATGCACACACCTGATGGCGCCCCCTTGTAAATGTCGCGTACATTGCAGTAAAACCTAATTGGATTGTTACTACAACAGCGTGTGCCACATGCTACATTCGCAACCCTACATCCAACGTACTAGACCTGAATTATATATGGTTGAAACTATAGGGCATAGTCCTTTAAGCCCTCTGAATTGTGGATGCAACTATAGAATCTTTGGAGTCAAGAAACGTTTGAAGACGAAGCGAAGCTTGGAAGTTACTGGAGATAATTGATATAAGATTCAGCTTAAGGTACGCTTCAGTAAACTATGAAAAGTGATTGAATAGAATTTTGTATATAATTAATGAAATTTACAAGAGGAAAGGGGGAAGATATATAATGCACTAGGGGTAGTCTTGAAAGGGCATAGTATCATAATTATCAGAAAAGAAATTATACGAAATTAATAACAAGACGAAATTACAGATGATATCTGTTGTATTCAAGAACCGGAACCGTTACACAGCAATGAATTCTTTCAAATGTGTCACCGGAACCGGAACCAAAATAAAAATTTGTATAAAGTACCGAAAACGTTTGTATTGGTACGGTTTCTGTAGATTTTTCGAATTTGGCTTTAAATTAAAAATAAATACTCAAAATTAAACTTAAAGAAAATTTTAGATTCTATTTTTGTACCGATACCTACTGGTACTAATGCCAGAATCGAAAGGGCAAAACCGAAATAGAACCTTTAACCGAAACCGTTATTTTGGGACTAACCGGAACCGATATTTGTATCGGTTTGATTCCCTGGTTGTAATCGTACATTTTATTTAGAGCTAGGCATGATTAAATTTTGTGACAAGAACTTTTTTCAGATATTTTAAGTTACGATAGAGATCTGCAATATTATTCTAGTTTAAGGTTTTTTTTTAAAAAGCAAAGAAACTTTTTAAAATCAAGTAAATTTCTTAAATATAAAATTTATTTATATCATAAATAAATGCAATTAAATATTTCCCATCAAGATTGTATTAATTTCAAACTTCTTATGAAACAAAAATCACTTATTTATTTAAGATATAATGCTGTTTCATAATAAGCTAACAAAAGCGAGCACTAATACAAGCACAGTTTTATTTTTTAAGTACTTTAGCCATTATAATTATTTTCTGCTGCATTTATTTAACTACTCCCTTATTGTTTAGTTTTTTTCATTGTATTACCTAAAGCGTAATTAGTAAATTCGCGGAAATTCGCCTTCTTTCTTTCCCTTTCTCTCTTGCCTGTCTCTCTTTCGCTCGCTTGTCCATTGACGTCGTCGTCACTCTGTCGTACTCTGTTTGCCTGCACTTGAATTGCACATTTGCTTCTCTACTTGTCAAGTGCATGTTTGTTGACGTTCTTGCTGTTGTTGTTGTTGCTTTTGTCGCTGTCGCGGTTACTTTGTGCAAAATTGAAAATAATTAAGCTGGAAATTAGTAGAGCGTAACTCGGCTCGGTTTTAGCCTTTGTTGGCCAGCCCTTCCCTTCCTAATTTACATTGCGGGCTTGCCATTTTTTTTTGTTAACGCCCGTATTTGTTGGACTTAGTTTCCTTTTTTTTTTTTGTGGAAAACATAGCAAGGTTGTTTTAAAGGTATTTAGTTAATTACAGAATGAATGTGTGCTATGCGGGCTTTATCGTATTGTTTTTTGTCCTCGGTGACAGTATTTAAAAATAAATTTCAACACCGACATGAAATTATCATAACATAAATGTTTGCCTTAATTTTTGCCATTGCGCGCACTAAATGTTTGAATTTGCTGTTCGCTCGTTATTAAGTGATATTTCATAGCCTGACAACATAATAAGCTGACAAAATCAACAAAATAAAAGTTGACTTTTTGTTAGTGCTTTTTAATGACGTTAAATGTTTTTGAGTGTTATTAAGTCGAAAGTTCTTAAGAGCCAAGTGTTACATTTATTGGTAATTAAAAATCTGTTTTGGCAGCGTTTACCAAAAGGTGCTGACACTTTTTGCTGTTGCACTGAGAATGTCATGTTCCCGACTATAGGACACCCAGTAATTTTTTTTAATAAACATAAAAAAAAATGTATTGCATACCTTTAGGCACATGCATTGCTTAAAGACTTTAATCAGTCATTACTATCGTTCTGTTTAACGAATCTTGTTGCGATTAAGTAGGATGATAGCTAACAATAGTAGTTAACGTCTATTACCAAAGAAAGCGTAATATATTAAAAATTGGCAATTGTTTCAATGAATACAATATACCCTTTAAATACCCTTTTTAAAGTAACTGGTATAAACATTTTTTATAATTTTATAAAAATCACAAAGCTTAAAAATTTGATTCACTTTTGGAAAAGAAATTACTTAAGTCAGCAAAGTCAAGTCGTATTTTCGCTAAGTGTACTTGCTGTGGCAATTGCAAGAGCAATTCTTAATTGTGGCATGGGTTCTTTACAGTTATGTTTTGGCTTACCGCTGCTTGCTGCTGACTGCTTTTTATGGCAACAATGCGCATCGCTAGCGGCATCGACATCGCGACATCTGCAGCAAGTGGCACTAATAACTGTTGCCACTGTGTCGCTGGAAATGTTGTTGCAACTTTTTTATGATGCTGCATGGCAGGCATGCCTTCGCCTTAAGTTGATGTCTGGTCAGTTGCCAATTGACGCACGTGCAGCGGCAGCAGCAACATATCCATGACGTTGCAACAACCCACGAGAGTCGACATAATGTGCGTAGTGTTGCACACAATTTGCTGGCATTGCCACGTTCCACGTTCCATGTGGATCGTACTGGACCAGCACCTGCTGCACTGGCCTTTCAACAGTTTCGTGTTGCAGTTGCAGTTGCACTAAGCTTATTGCCTCACGTTTGTCGGGTGCCAATTGCAGTGGCCGTGTCGACCCAATCACCCTGCCACGTTTCTGCCTGACTAGCAACCTTTTTGGCCATTTTAATTGATTTTACCGTTTGCTTAGCACCGTTTGCACCACACCGTCAACACCTTTCAATTGCCACAACAATGCTACGGAAATTTCCTGTGGTTGCTGCAGACTTGCTGATTAGTTTTCAGCATTTTGACTTTAAATCGCATTTTCCGACTTTGTAATTCCTGTCAAATTTTCGTGCCCATTGTTCTACTGTTAATTGCTTTTTCACTAGCAACTCAATTTATTTATCAATACTGCAGTTGATAGAAGATGTATTTTCTGCTGCTTTAATGAGTAAAGTCATTTGAAATTATGGTTAATTAACTGACCCAAACAGATACTAAAATATAATGTAGTTTGAAATATTGAAGAAACTGGAATCTATAAAAGCAAATTAAGATTTTCTTGAAAATGCATTCAATTTAAGATACTAAATTGGAAATAGAAATTGACTCTTGAATTAAGCACAATGTGTAAAAATGTCTGAAAGCTAATCTAACCTAGTTTTAGTAGACATCTTAATGTTTCGAACAATAAATTGGAACAATAAATTAAGATTAAATTGAGTCAATGTACCAACAATTTCTTTCTCTCTTTCAAGAAAACTTCCATTTATTAAATTCTTAAACTAAATCTATTTGTGCACTGATCCCCATAAAATCAACATTTAATTATTATTGACAATCTACGCTTTATCAAGAGTCAAATTAAACAAAATTCTTTTCACTCACTCAAAATCCAAATATTTGTTGAGCAATTACCATTTTATTTTATTTACCAAGTTTATTTTCATTGTATATTTGCAGGTATGTACGGTTCTCTGTTGATACTGTTTCATTCACAATTGTCAATGCGTAAGTCTAAAAGCACATTCGTATACATATATATGTATTTTTTAGGTGGGGGGGATGGTTACCATCTGAGCAAATAAATATTGAAATTTTTATTTTCGTCACAAATACGAAAAGTGCAAAAAGAATTGTGCAAATACTATAAATTTGTTGGCTGCAGATTGAATAAATAACAAATCTTGTTGGTTTGAGTTTGTTTCTTGAGCTTAACAGACCAAAAATAAATATGGGACTAGAAATATCAGAAAATGTATAATAAAAATCACTTGCTTATATTATGTAAAATGTAGTTTAACTTTGAATCTTCATTTTTAATAGCCAACTTGAACTTTCTTTTACTTATATTTATTATTGTATTTATATTATTACGTGTTCTTATTCATTCACAGCGTGGTAAAGGAATTCACTTTTTCGTTTTGTACTGTTCTTCACATTTTAATAGCGCCTGAAAAAAAATTGCAAACTGAACTTGACACAGTTTAAAAAGCGCGAACCAAAGTCGACAATTCTCGTCATATAGCTGTGTACATATTTTTGTGTCATTCGGTTCGTTTCATTAACATAAGTGCGATGTTCGAATTTCAATTCTTCTTCAAACAAAAAACGTGTGAAAACTAAAAATAAAAAAAAAATGCGGTGAGTCAGCTGAGTTGAAAATCGGCACCAGCTGTCGACCAAATGGAATGCGATTTATATATTGTAAAATGATGCAATCTCGCACTTTTTTATGAGAAAGCGCCATCCTGAGCAAAAAAAATATTTAAAAGTGTAGGAAGTTGAGATTTTAAATAGAATCGGTGTATTAAAATTATAAAACATATTAATTTCCCTTGTTCTTTTTATGGTTAATATGCAGATTAATATGCATTATTCTGTAATTTTAATTTAAATTAATTTGAATTCAAGTAGTATATCGGAATGCAAACATGCTCTGTCTGATCCAAGAACAACTACTTTTGAGATATTTCTAGTACTGTTTACGCTGAAACATCATCAAAAAATATTTTTAAACTATTTTCTTTGC
The DNA here is from genome assembly GCA_037043435.1 of Drosophila suboccidentalis. Taxonomy (NCBI): domain Eukaryota; kingdom Metazoa; phylum Arthropoda; class Insecta; order Diptera; family Drosophilidae; genus Drosophila; species Drosophila suboccidentalis. The sequence goes on from JBAMBK010001363.1 coordinate 29,973, forward strand.
TGTAGCTAAAATCTATAACAACAAAAGATTTACACATTTAGAAATGCAAAGGAAGGTGCGTCTCACTGAACAAGCGGCGTGGTCGAAGTGAGCATCAGGTTAATTACAATAACTTCAAATTGAATGGGTTTGTCGTCGAGAGGTAATTTAAAGTCGAAACCAGTTGGAGACCTTATCCATCGAGAAAACATGGCGGTTTACAAAAATCAAAAGACATTAATGTTAATGTGAGTTCACAATTTAATATATTCCACAATGCGGCGACGCCTCAGAGATTAATGAAAACCAAAAACTCCCAAGTGTGTCTTCAAAAGGTCTTGGCCTTGTCATCTGGCTGGTTGTGTGTTGTCAGTGTGTGTGTGTGTGTTATGAATGTGTGTGCATTGTCAGCTTGCGTTTGTTGCTTTGCGTCACTGGGAACTGTATAATTCAAGCGCATCATCTGCCGATTGCATATTAATAAATATTAAAATATATTATTAATAAACGTTGTTTGATGGATGACGTATGTAAGTTCTGTTTCTGGGAAGAAATCCGAGCTAATATATTATCAATTAGTTTAAAACTTATTCCAAAAATTAAAAATTGTATTTAACGAGACAACTTAACATTATTTTTTAAGCTGGATTCATATGGTAATATATTAATTATTGGTATTTGAGTATTTCTTTTTTATTATGCAAAATTCGCTAAAAAATGTGAAAATGCAGGTTGAGCTCAAATCGTCTTCCATTTTTTGTAACGTCCGTTACGGAACTTTCAGCAAGCTTTCAGCAGTAAGGCCTTTATCTTAAAATAGGTTTAAAAGTACTCCCAAAGAACTGAATTTTCCAGGAAATTTTATTAAATTGGACCGATTTGAACGGGAGCTGTATCAGTTTTAACATGAAAATATGCGTGCAAATGTAACGTCCGATTTAGCGCTAACTTTTATTTGTATTATTTCTACTTTTTTTTATAATTATTTGTTGTTCATTCTTGTTTATACTATTTGTTACTTTTTAGCTTGTGTCATCTTTCCATTAATACAGTTCGTTTATAAATCAAAATCAGTGACAATGATGAGATTTCCTATACTATTACTTATTTTTTCTATACTATACATTTTCTTATTAATACAGCTCGTTCAAAAATCTAAACATAATGATGAGTCAGCCTATAAATTCTGTTCACATCTAATCTTTTCTGCTTCTCCTTAATAAAGTCATTCATAGACATTTATAATTTACTGAGTAGCTTGAGCTGTCAAAAAAAATTGCTGCAATTGCATTTATGTACTTATTTATACCCAAAAAATACAGCTCAGAGCCCACCCATAATGAAACCTAATCCATAATGTCTTCATCTCGTGTCTGGCATCAATTGAAGATCATGATCATTTGCCGTTGAGCTGTCATCACTTTTATGGGCAGCAGCCAATGTTTAAATTTGATATTTGATTTTCCAAAAATCTTTGTTGTTTACATGTGTGTAGACCGGGCTTGGAAACAATGAACAGCTTTAGTGTTTTTATGGGTCACACAAGTAAAATATACAAGACAGATAGATACCCAGAGAGAGGGTAAATGAGAGAGTAGAGACTTGGAGAGAGAGAGAGGTGAATTCATTGAACTGTGTGTTTAAGCGCCAGCAGTGATGTGGAATTAATAAAGCGTAGTCCGAGTGCAGCGTCGGGTATAGAACAAACAAGTGACAACAACAAATGCAGACACATAGAGAGAAAGAGAGAGTGAGTGCGAGGGAGAGGGCGAGGGAGAGGCTG
>JBAMBK010001364.1:0-20653 GCA_037043435.1 Drosophila suboccidentalis
TTTGCCATCTCGAATATATGATTGAGAGCGATTGTAATATAAACAGCAGAAAATATTCTGAAATACAATCCAACTTACATGATTATAGTATTGATTTTCAGCATTGTGTGTAGTTGTGTGCTAATTAATTTATATTTGTTTGTTCGCAGAAATTCACAGTGTTTTCATAAAATGTGTAAATATGATTTTATGATTTACGTTTTACAATTTAAAATGAATCACGCTAATAATGGGAAGCAATTTTTAAACAAAACAAATGTTGCTCAACAACAAAAAATTAACTAACTTGCACAAATTGCAAGAATTATATAAAGAGCAAAGCATAAGCAGTAAAAGAGGCGAGAAACGTATAAAACAAGAACGCCAAGAAAAAAGCAAGATAACAAACAATAAAAGTAATTAAATTCCGAGCAAATAAATTAATAAATACATGAAAGTGAAGTACAACAAAAACAAATTTAAAGAAAAAAGTACAAACAAAAGAATTTAATTTAAATGCAAATGAGAACAAATGGAAAACAAAACAATGATAGATAATGCAGCCTCCATTTTTATTTGTCAGAATTGTTTTGCTAATTTCTGTATGACTTTTTAATTAGTCCGATTGATAACCAACAGGTTTGGGTCACATTTGGTGATTATGCAAAATGTCTGCGGTCTGACCTAAATATCAAATCAAAAATATGCTGCTGAAATCTGCATAATAAGTTTAGATGTATTGTCATTATCGCATGCGTATGCTCAAATTACGTATACGCAATATTCGTCCCCATACTTGTTATCCAAATTGGTTGTCAAATGCCAAAAAGGCTATTGTCGAAGCCAACTACAACTAGCTCAATTGTTGTCGTCAAGTCAATTGCGTAATTAACAATTGTAACCTCATCTCATCTCTAGGACCGCACTCAGTCTAATTGAAATTAGTCTAGGGTCAACCACTGAAATCTTCAAATGCATCAGCTAACTGAATTGAAAACAAGCCTACGCTGAAGCTCATACTACAACCTAAGTCTCTATTTGTCTATGCATCCAAAATTGTGGCATCTACTATGTATATATGCTGTAATATGCAAGTAATTCATAATCATGCCCTTACCAAAAAAACAAAATTGGGTATATCTGTGTTGTATATCATTTAATACTTTAAACGTTAAAAACACAATCAATTGCATAATAGTTGAAAACTGATTTAAAGATAGTCTAAAAACTGCTGGTTAAACTGTTGGCAAAAGTCTGAAAATTCGCGAAAGTGCTGCCAACCTCCAGTACATTCGATTCACATTCGATTCCAATTAAAAAGAAACAATAAATGTATATGACAGTTTATAGAGACGCGGTATTTTATAGTCGTATTTAGTTTTCATCTTTGGACCTAATTTAGTTTTAGTAATGCGCCATGAGATGCTGCATATCATTAGCATTTGCAGTTTCCATTCAGAGATTGGAAACGACAGACTGACTGACGGTGTACTCTACTCAAGAGCTGCACCACTCAACGTTTGAGTGTGGTGCACATTTAATTAAGAGAACCCATTAACCCTCTAGTGTCTAAGTTTGCCATCACCGTATTTACAGAAATTGTCAATGCTTAAAGGCTAGAGATTTTTCTACATTATCAACAATATTTATAATATTATATATTAATTGGGATTTATAGTTAATTAATAATAAGCTAATAAGTATAAAATTAAAAGATTATTCTGCATCATTAATTAATTTAAATGTAATTTATTTATAATTTTTCTTTGCTTTATTTACAGGTAAGCATTTAATGTTACAGAAGACCTTTTATAGCTGCTTAAGCGTTTACTGGTAAATTTTAATAGTATTTTATTTATAACATGTCCAATAGTTTCGAAGATGCATTCAAGAAACTTAAAACAGAAGCTAAATGAATCATGATGAAAATAAAACCTAACATCTAAGAATTATTGTTATTTTAAGAGTCAATTAAAAATATTTTTTTAAATATAAAAATTCAAGAAATTCAATGCAGTAAACTTGCTGATTATAGAATTTGCAAAACATTAGACCTTAAATTCGCAGAACCTTTGAATTGTTATTTTTTCCCCATTTTATGAATATTGTGATTTCTATAATGAGCTAATCTATATACATTTATAAATTATATTGTATATATATTTTGTATGCCTGTTCCATAGAAGCAACCGTACGTCATACAACAAGTATATCCAAGGCTTTTATCAAATGCGGTCACAAGACTTGTGGACCCATTCCATATAACTACGTGTTAGCATGTGTAAGTTTATCGAACTGAATCTGAGCTCATATTAAATGCATTGTTGTTGAATATAGAGTCGTAACTGTAAAATGTAGAGGACTAAGTCACGCGCAAAACTATTTAGCTGCTCGGTGATAATTTCCCTAAGCGGTAATTACACACATACAACAAATTTAAGTCGCATATTATTATTTTCCAGAGTGCTCAACAGTTAAGTGTGCGATATCGATAAAAACACAAAGAGAGCGAAATGACGCATTTAAAATACTTTTTACTAACTGAACTAAAATTTGTTTCTATTAAAATTGTTTCTGATATCGATGCCGAAAAGTTTTTCTATCGTATCTTTGTGTCATTTTTTGTTGCTCTATTTTAGGGCATTAAAAACGTTTTCGATTAGCGTTCAATTGAGTGCACATAACTGTTGATGAGCGTGGCACCTGTTAATTGAATTGCTCCAGTTGTTTTTTTTTTTTTTTTTAAATAAATAAAACGAAACCCAGCTTCATTAGATGGTTTCTTCCTGAATTTTGTCACGCTGTTCTGGGAATCATCCATAAATTTCGAACGTAATATGGCTCATTAGCATGCCATTTGTGCGTAAATTGAAAGTTTATTTCAGCAAATTGATTGTGTATTATTTGTTGTATCTGTAAGATACATTTTGCGCCTGACACTTGACTTCATCTGCAGCTATATTCAACCAAGCAAACGGTGCTAATTTGTGTTTTTCATTAGCAATGCGCTAATGTGTTTGGTCAATAGGCTTACCATAAATATTTCACGTATTTTTCAGCTTTCAGTCAAGTATGAGTTTTTTGTGTTAATTGCACTGATTACAACATACGTTGCACGATAGCAGAAAGTTCAGCAACCTAAAGACTGTGTAAGCTACTTATTATAAACTACAATAATGTAGCTTAAAGTGAAGTTATTGATCAGCTTTGATGTGTTCATTAGGATAAAATTAATTGAGTCATTTATGTGTAGAGTTACAATAATAGTAAACATGTTCCTTTTTAAAAACCCACTAAAATTTTTGTTGACGACTATTAAAAATCGCTAGATTACCAATAAAAAAATGAATACAACATTTTTTTAGAAGTTAAAATTTACCAAAAATACTTCTATTGGTTAGATTTTAGTTTTACCCAATAGGAAAAAAAAAAAACCAATAAATCTAGTGGAATAACCAAAATGTCATCGCTGGTCGTAGGGAATCACGCTTCATTATGCTCTTCTCAGAAGAATTGAATTAATAGCTAATCTGCTTACCTGAGATACATATTCAGATAAGCATTATTCTCTTTTATAAATGTATTTAATGTGCTTGTGCAACCCGATACACCTTTACATTATAGCAAAATTATAAATTGGAATATAAAACAGGTCCAGAGATAAGCTTAGATGCTCTACAGTATATTTCAATAAAACAATGAGTACAAAATGTAAATTATAATAAAAAAAAGTAAACTGCACAGCTGTTGTTATGAAAGTTTGCAATTCGCTTGTCCTAAACTCTACGGGCATGTTTATTGACTATAATTATATTTAATTTTTTTGCACGGGGCTTTACCTCCAAAGTTCAATTGTTTTGGTTTCAATCGTGTTTCAATCGCATTAAATTCCACATTAAATGCAGTTGATTATCAATAAATTATATTGTTGCTAATAATATTCGCTGAAGTTTTATAAATATATAAATAATAATACCCAGTTGTGTCTAGACTTTAAACGCTGACGGTTTGCCTGTAGTTGAAGGGAAATTTTTGATTCACTCTCAGGCAAGTTTAGTGAATTAATTTAATAAATATATGTAAATATGTACGTACGTGTACTACTAGAAGTTTTAAGGTTCAAGGCAAAAACGAAGTAAATAAAAATAAAAACAATTCGCTGATTACATGCAAGTTAAGTATAAACTACGTGTAGATTTTATAAATATAAAAAAAGGGCAGCTTATTTTTGAAGTTCAGCACAAATTTCTCAAGAAAATATGAATGAACTTAAAAGTTTAAGTTATGTTTATTTTGCACTTTAGGCCTAGAACCATTTCCGTTTTATTGACCCAATTAAACACTTTAGTATGTAGCTGCATGAAACAATAAAAAGTTTTTAAAGGAACATTTTAAAGCGAAACTTGCTTTTATAAAGCTTTAATATTTTGGTTCATTTATTTCAAAAAATTGTTTGTTCACTATTCTTGAATTTATAAATAGATCAAGTATATACTATATTTAATAATTATTTATAAGTATTTTTTTTTAAAGTAAACATAAATTTAATGACGTTTCACAATTATTTTGAGAGCAACCAAAAAAATAAAATAGAAGGAGGAAGAAGACAATGATACAGATAAGACACAACTTCCGCTTATGGACACGTGCCACTTGACAATCAATTGAAAAACTTAAATAAATAATACCACGCAAAATGTTGAACAATTCAAGGTTGTCACTTCAATGCTGTTGAGTTTATTTTTGGCAATCGAAATGCTGAAATAGTTTTAATTTGTTATTTCTATTATATTTTTTGAACACTTTTAAATTAAATAAAAATTCGATGCGCTCACAGAAACCGAGAATCAGTAATTAAACTCAGTGAAGAAGTGAACGGACCATGAAACGCAATTCCAATGTCAGTGAACATGCAAATGAAACTGTAGATAAAAAACTCAAGTGCCAACGTCACAACTCACTGAAAACTGAGAAATGATGCCACTTGGATAGTTTTAAGTAGTATGTATATGAGCATGTTGAAAGGTCAGTATCTGTCTGTTCCCTCAATTGAATTGTGTAACTTGAAAATGTTTAAATATAATTAAAGCAAAACTCATGGGCATGTCGAAGCTACTCAAAATGTTTGCTGGCTTTTGAAGTTGTCGGAGGCAAATTATACTTGTACCCGTAAATGTCTTGGCGGTATTTCTTTGAGTTTTTGTTCATTGGCTGTCTAAAGTAGCCATCGACCATAGCCTTTGATCTTTTGACTTATAACAGAACATTTATTTCTTGAGGTTTTCGATGGGCCTCAGCTTAACTCAGATGAATATATTCTTCAGCTGCTAAGAAGAATAATTTGTTTATTTAATTTAACAACTAATTAGGAATAGTTAATGACGTAAGTAAACGTTTGTACAAAGACTTTTAAATTAACATTGGTTTGTTAAAACTTATTTGATTTCTGAGAAGAATGCGGTTCACCTCGAAATTGAAGCAGCTGCTAAAGTTGTGTAATTTTTGTTGCTTTTAATTTGTTTTATTTTATTTTTATTTAATTTCGAAACTCTCTTTTTCATTGCTAAACAACTTGAAGAATTATAAAAATTTGTCACCTGTTTTTTAAATAATACACACAAGCTCAAAAATACCTTTTGCAATAAAAAATTAAATCGATTAAGATTGGAATTCATTGAATATGTAAGCTGAGTAAAAACGAATAATAAAACGCATTTGAAGAAAGATGCAATGAAGAAGAACGGAATGGAATTCGAAATAGACGCAAACGAATACCAGTCTCTGATATTTCCATATGACCTGCTTTACTTTGTGTGTTTCGATTCTGAACGATGTTTAATCGAGTTGGGATTGGGGTTGGGGGTTGGAGGCATTACGAACATACACATGTATAACAGATGAGTTTGTGAACACCTTTAAGGGGCATGTGGCATGAGAATGCAGTATACGTGGCATGTTGTAAATGCGGCCAACGAGCTTAGTTTGTGCAACTTGCCTTCGTGCTTGATTTCTAATTTTTGCCTTTGCCTTTGACGCCTTCATTTCTGTTAGATTTTTGCACTTTTGGCACACACAATCATTCAACAGTCCTTTCTCTCTGCCACTTTATTACATTGGCCTATTCCCAGCTGACATGTAACCACATTTTAAGCTCGTCAGTTGTTGGTTGGTGACTGAGTTTTACCACGGTACTAGTCAAATGCAGCAGAGACTTTGATTTGTACTCAATTGGCACTCATATGTACAATTGCCATGTTCAATTGAAGTCCTAGAGGTTTCATCTGTCTGTGAAGTGTTGAGGTAAATATTTCCCAAATTGAACATTACAATTATGTCTTGACTGGCGTAGAGTGACCATCGAAAGTCGAAAATGATGAGCTCATTCTTCTATCAGTTACAATTGTATGGGAAAAGAGTTGGTTAAATGCATTTTTTCAATGTTTAAAAAATAAGTAAAAGGGATATTGTAGTGAAATGTATGTAACAGGGAGAAGGATGCATCTCCGACCCTATAAAGTGTATATATTCTTGATCAGCATCAACAGCCAAGTCGATATAGCCATGTCCGTCTGTCCGTTCATGTGAGCTTCTAAATCTCAAAGACTATAAGGGATAGCGACTCCTATAAACCCCACGCACGTCAGTATTAGGTTATTTTTTTTTTTTTTTTTTTTTTTTTTATTAACGTGGTCCAAGGTTATAAACTATCAGAGTTGTGACTATAAGCATTATCATTACTTTTTAATTAGCATTGAAAAAAGTAGTGCTAATGATATTTCATTTCATTGGCATTGAAAAAACTAGTGCTAATGAAATCGAATTTCACTAGCATTGAAAAAAGTAGTGCTAATGATATTTTATTTAACTAGCATTGAAAAAAGTAGTGCTAATGATATTTTCATTTCAGTAGGCGTTGAAAATGAAAAGTAATGAAAATTTTTCAGTGGCATTAAGTAATGCTAGTGAAAAACTATTTTAATTACCATTAATAATTACTTTTTTGAAAAAATTAAAAAAAAAATGGAAATATTTAGAAAAATTATATAAAATGTTAAAAAATATAGAAATTGTTCTCTGTTTCTTTTCGCGATATTTATACTACATTTGATAGGGGGTGCCTGCACTGCGACCCTTTTGGATATATTATGTCGGCATCCATTCTGAGTCTATAGCTCATCCATCAACCCGATCTCTCGCTCGAAGTCGAGGATTTGGGTCGGGTTGACGTATGCAATGTCCCCAACAGGAAGGACATATTTCCCTAGATGACTACATCTGCGTCTAGATAGAGCAGTGCATTCTGCTTGTATATGCATTGAGGATTCCTCCTCACAGTTGCAGAAACGGCATGTTCCGCTACTTACAATACCCAATTAAATAGGTTTATGCGATATCTGTATACGATAATATTATGCGATGTTTTCAATAACGTCACTGTGGCGCCTAAAAGTATGCAGTAAATAATCAGAATTTAATCTGAGTCCTTACGAAACGTAAATTTTATTTCTAGATTGGTCTAATAAAAAATCGATATTCACAGACCGCAAATAAATGGATAGTTTTAAAAAATACAGTGTTCAGTTCCACTGTCACAAATATTCGTTATGTTAATTAACATGGACCAATTTTAATTGCTAACATTCTGCACTCTTCAAAGGCTGCATTCTCATTTAACGGGTAGTAATTTTTCGTACTCAAGAGCAGCAACATACAATCTCTTAGATCGCGTTTAATAAACTGAATTATATTGTAAATTTTAAAACCGAGAATTATTGCAAATATATTGTTAATTGAATTACGTTAACTGCCTATTATTATCAAGAACCTCTCTTACTATGACACCCTCTCTTAATTAGCCAAGGCGTCACAATCGAACATACAGTTTGATTAATTATTGGTTTGATAACTGTAATAAATAATATATGCAATTGTAATTATTTATAGTGCGCAAATTTACTCTCTTAAGGTAGCCAAATAAATGCCTCCCCAACTAAAAATTATGATTATTTACTGCATTTTGGCGTCACAACGACGTTATTAAAAATATATAAATTAAAACTGCCGTACTATATACAAATATAGTATAAATATCACGAAAAGGAACAGAGAACAATTTCTAAATTTTTTAACATTTTATTTAATTTTTCTAAATATTTCCATTTTTTTTTTCAATTTTTTCAAAAAAGTAATTATTAATGGTAATTAAAATAGCTTTTCACTAGCATTACTTAATGCCACTGAAAAATTTTCATTACTTTTCATTTTCAACGCCTACTGAAATGAAAATATCATTAGCACTACTTTTTTCAATGCTAGTTAAATAAAATATCATTAGCACTACTTTTTTCAATGCTAGTGAAATTCGATTTCATTAGCACTATTTTTTTCAATGCTAGTGAAAATTCGATTTCATTAGCACTACTTTTTTCAATGCCAATGAAATGACAAATTCATTAAAAAAGTAGTTAATTAGGAACAACTCTGTAAACTATCATTCCAAACAGAACGGTAGTTATTTTTATGTTTTTTTTTTTTTTTTTTATTATAAAATATAATGAAATGATTTTAACAAAGACAGGTGTCCTGCTACCTTATTAGGTAACTTAAACAAATCAGAAATTTAACTAAAACAAAAACTATTTACCAAAATGACATAAAGAAATGATTTAAAGTTAATTTATAAGGTGGGAGGATTGAGTGGTGTATTGGGATAAATGTGGGATTTCAGGGACTTTATGTCAAGACCCGGTCCGGGAGGTCTTGAGGGTGGTGGCGCTTTAGTCTTCTCCTTACTCTTTGGCGAGCAGTATTAAGGCGTCTAGCTAGGCTGTTTGGATGAGCTCCCAGCCTCTCCGTGTATTTTTTGGCAATCTCTTGGATCCTGTCTCCTATTTTAGGCACCTTAAGGTCGCGCTCGATGTTGCTATTTCTCATGTACCATTGAGCTCCAGAAATCATTCTCAGCGTCTTTGCTTGTAGTACACGGATCTTATTCAGGTGCGTCTTGGCTGCGATGCCATACACCTGTATGGCATAGAAGAGGCTAGGGGCTAATATACACTTGTATATCCTGACCTTATTTTCCAGCGACAGCTTGTTTTTGGAGGAGAGTAACCATGACATCCTTTTTACCTTGAGAACGGTAGTTACGGCTGATTTAATTTTCAAGCAATGTAAATGCCTAAAGGTATGCAATACAGATATTTCAAATTTATTTAAATAAGTAACGGGTATCCTACAGTCGGGAAGTCGACTATAGCCTTTTCCGCCTGTTTTTTTTGTTTATTTTAGTCTTAGCTTTTCGTAAATTTAAAAAATTGTTTTATTCTTTGTTTATACTAAAGATGGTTTCCAACTTGCAGAGGTAACATTTATTAATCACTAAACGTTAACTAGATAAATTAAAATGGTTTTTTAATGCAACTTTTGTGTGGGTTTATTAAGTCTGTGTAAATAAGATACGCACCACAAATGGAACTTCATATTTTGGCTAGCGATTATGTGTGTGGTTGAAACGGAGTTATAGCTAGCTGTGGATAAGGTTACAGCAGTTACACACACACACATACAAACACACACACATTCATTTGATGTGCCTGTACATTGTTGTCGCACACAATAAACTCATACGCTCTGGGAGGCAAAAAAGCAATTTCGCATAAAAGCCACAACAGACAACAAAACCAAAGGAGCCCCAAAAATGGCCGCAGATTCATTCCCAATGACAGACATATGAAAATAATGCGTGGCAAATTTTCAACGCAGTTACACAATACACAAAATGCTGCTCTCTAACTGCTGTCCCCCAAAATGAAACCAAACTCGTAACCAAACCAGACACAGACCCAAAACCAAACTCAACTCAACTCAACCCAAAGCAAAAAAATTATTTGCATTGTGCTGGCGTTGGCAACGGACAGACATGGACAAGGACTATAGCCAAAAAATCTCATTCACCAGGCTGGCAAATTAGCATACATGTGAAAATGTGTGAAGCAATTACGAAAGCACCACAACAACAACAAGACAAACCTCAACCCTTATACACCCATCATCCCAACATTGGGGTAATCAGAGAGCCAGAATTGCATTGAATGCATTTGGCTGGCTGGATGATATCATGTGACCATAACTTGTGCCCTAAAGCCGAATTCAATTGTTTGTCAATCAACAAACATGCATAATTCGTGTAATTGTGCCACGGGCAAGTTTTAGCCCTCTCCCCCCACTTCATCCCATTCACCCCTGCAAGAAATTTCCTCTTCGACTCACCTAATTGTTATTTCACTCTCCGAAAGAAATGCTCTTAATGTGCATTTGTGTGTGCGGGTTACAAAATGGGGTTGGTTTACAGTTTGTAACCCTTGCACGCCTTTTAACCCCCTTTAGCCCTCTTTTTAATCCCCTTTTTAGCCCCTTTTAGCCCTTTTACCCCTGTTGACCCATCTCCATGTTGCACTGACTGTTGCTGCACTTTAATGCTGAAATGCTTTGCGGTTAATATCACAATTAAGTGTTTTGTCAATTGGTTTGTCAATTGCAATATGCGTGGACCCAGAGTATGTATTTATTTGAAGAGAGTTACTTAGTAACAGAGAGAGAGAGGGAGAAACAGAAGGAGTGAGAGGGAGTACCTTCCATAAGCATCAGGAATTGCTGACATGTTTAAGCTAGTGAGTGACAAGTGTGTCATTCAGTTGTTTGGGGCTTTGACTGCTGACTTTAGATTCGACATACCTATTATTCTATCCCCTTTATACAGATTATTAAAAATGTTTGATCTGCTTAATTTAAACAGCACTTAAAGTGCCCTTGATCAACAGAAGATTGAAATCAATAGCAAAGTTTTTATTTCGATCTATTGTTATTTTATTATTTAAATCTAATATTCAATATATAGACTACAATTAACTGCAACTCTATTAATATCATAAAAATCATTAGTGTGAGCACAAAGTGCATAAATATACAAGAGTTAACAGAGGATAACATGTTAAATTGCTTTATCCCATTATAAATATATATTTTGCTTTTATAAATTGATACGAAAAGGTTTAAAATATTTTTGCAAATTGTTCATTTATTATTATTACTATTTGTAATTCCCTTTTTCTACTGCTCTAATCACCGATTACTTTAAAAAATATTTTGAAATTTGTCTGCAACGCCTGTTGCAATTGCTTTTGCTAGTAATATGATTTTATAGTTTTCCATGTTGTTATTGTTGTTGTGCCTAAAAGCCAACCACACAAAATTTTAATATTTTTGCCACTATTTAGTGGGACACATTTGTTGCAACATTTTTGCATAATCCATTTTTAGCAGCGAGCTGTACTTATTTGTTTAGATAACAACAGAGAGTCGTCGAGGCCCGTACTCTGAGATAAGCTCTAATGCCCAGGGCTCAAAATAACAATGGTTGTCATATTTGCAAAGTCCCCATGTCCTGTGGACGAACAGCAGTTGACATGGGAGTTTCGGGGGAAGTCCAAGTCCTTTATCAAAATGCGGCTTAAAATATTTTGCGCAAATATTTTTATGACAGGTGCATGAAACGCTCAAAGTGTGTAGTGTGTAGAGTGTGTATTAGTGTCAACTTGTCAAATGTAGTTATAGCAATACGTATACGTAATATACGTATACGTATTTTTATGCATATAGTGTCGTAGTGCCTAAAACCGTTAATGAAAGGCGCTCAGCTTAATGGAGATTTATTGTTTATCACGTGTTCAGCCATAAAGTGTTGTTTTTTTTGTTGTTTGATTGTTGTTGATGACACCTGGATAACATTTTTGACTCTGACAACAATCTTCCTGTCATCATGTGTCATTGGATTTGGTTGCCGTTTCTCTATTATATTCATATAGTAGGAATTTTATCGTTAATGTGCCAAGCGCATGAACAGAACACGAAGGTGATTTATGAACCTTTTGGCCAAATTGCCGAGAGGTTTTTTGTTTTGATAAGCGTTCAGGAAATATTAAGGGGGACTATAAATTAACCGAAATACGTGTCTGATTGCATGCTTCTCCAGTAATCATGCCACAAAACTGTTTTTCAAGTTTATTGATCATACGCCAAGTTGTCGTCAATTGATATCGTAAATGCTAAAAGAATATGCAGCAAGGATTCATAGTTTTTGACTACATGAAGTTTGTTTTACTAGACAATATTTTGTTTAATTGCATATGTAATGAAGCCTTTAATAGAGTCTCTTTCAATTGACTTGAAACTCATTTTTAGTCTCATTCGCAAGCTCATCAGCTATTCAAGTTACGCCCAATTGCATTTACAACAAGAATTTGAAAGGGCGCACAATATGAGAAGGAGCTTGAGCTTAACTAATTAGTATAGGCAGCAATTAGCAGTAATTAAATCATATTCAAAACATGCTCCTACTCTGCTGTCTGTCTATCTGTCCTTTTCGTTGAAAACCTTTAGCTCGGTGTGTTTATTTAAAACCGCCACCGAGGACTTAACCACGCACAGCGTAAACTTTAACGATTTGCTTTTGACCTGCCACAAGACGAGCCAAATGAATGACAGACAGACAGACAGACGGAGGGAGGGACGGAGGGACAGAGAGACGAATGTACAAGTAGAGACGAAGAAGCAACTTGGGTGCAAGTAGGTAACCGAACCCGAATGCTCTGGGACGGGTGCAACGAAGCGGTCTCCACTTGACACACATAATCGTAAGGCTACCTTCTCTTCCTCCTCTCTCTCTTTCACTGCCTCGCACTCCCTCTCGCTCTCTGAAGACGGCAAGTCAACAATGCGCAGTGGTTGGGGTGAAACCTGGGCTTGGGCAAGGACTTGAGGTTGGGTGTGAGCTGGTCTGTGGTGCTCCTGACGTTCGTCTGTCGCGTTCCAGTTGCGGGCAACACCTTTTTTGCCCGACCAAAAGGATTTTCAAAGCTGCAGATAAAATCGCTCACCGCAAACTTGTGCATTTATTTTATTTTATTTTGTGTATTTCTTTTTTGGTGTTGGCGCAGATTTTGTTTTGGTTCTTGGTTCCTTTTGTATACCCTTTAATTAAGTGCAATGCTATTCCTGCGAAAATGCTTGTATTCTAGATCAACACTAAGTCTATGTTTTTGAACAAGGATGCTGTAAAGAACTTTACGTATATGTAGGTAAATTTGACATCTTGCCCGAATCAGGGTATTCGGTTATGTTCGCATTTAGGTTTTCGGTTATCGGTTACGCAAAATTTGTACATATTGGTTACTGGTGAAATACTGGCATGATTTCGGCTTACAAAACCATTTTAAAAAATGTTAAGGATATGTGAATTTTACAATCAAATATTAAAAAATTAACATGTTTTTATTGAAATCAAAATATAAATTAAATTACGGCAGAAGTAATAATTAAATTTAGTTTTAAAAATCGATGATTACACCATAACAACATATTTTTAACTTTAATGTTTGGCCGAACCTAAAATTAACGTAATGAATGAATCGGTTTCTTAACGGTTATTTCGGTTTGAATAATTTCGGTACTTCTGTTTCAGTTACGGTTACCAATTTCAATTGGTTAATCCCGGTTACATTATTATTGCCTGGTCGGAATAAATTAAGATATTCTATTCAATTGCTAGTGACTTTGTTCATTAAACTTTTCTAACTTTTTATTTTAGATATTTATTGCAAATGTCTGATTTAAATATAATTAAGTAATATTGCATAATTAAACTAATAAATTCCTGGGAAAATGAGCAACTTCACTGCAGACAAATGTAGGGTATCAGTTTAACAAGGTGTCTTAACCGAAAAGCAATCTTACTTGTTCTTGTTTATGTTTGGCATTTAAATTCTAAGCGACTGCAGCTTATTGAGTGTAAGGGGCTTTTGCTAAAGAACTTTGAACGCTTTAAGACCATGTCCTCGATACGAAATGCTCTTGTGCCGTGTGGCCGTCACGTATTGACTGCATTTCACTTGAAACTTTGCTCAAAAGGTTTAAAAACAAAATAAATAAAAGATACAAAAAAATAAAAATAAGTTGGAAATTGGTGAAAATACATTTGTGATGTGGCCCAAAATCGACATACAAATTATGTGCTAAACGACATTGAGGCGATAGTAAACCGATAAACAAATAAACAAACAGGACAGACGAACAAATCCTGGGAAATGTGTGCGTTAATTTCAGCTTGAAATATCTTGAATGCGACTATCTGGCAAATCTCAATGAAAATAAACATTAACTTTTTGGAAGGGACACAACAACGACGCACTCAATTGCCTCATTGGCGGTGCCTTTTGGGCTTAAACTAACAACACAGCAAATAAGCGCAAATAAAACTAATTGAGTCTCTTCTCCTCAGTTCTAGTTTCCTCTTTAAGACTTCTCTGTCCACTCTTTTATATACTCTCTTACTTATTTCTATGTGTATCTATTATCTTTACAGTTAAGTTCGTTGCATGTCTGGTGTTTGGCGTCTGGATTCTTGGTTTCTGAACGTCTGCAAAGTTCATACTTGTGTGTGCACATAAAATGTGAGTGTTAATTTATGCCCTAGCATACTTTTTGGCGTTGGCCAACAGATAAAAAGAAAATAAATATCTATAGAGTTAAGGAATGTCAGCTGTTTATTCAATGTGCACTTGTATATTTGGATATATGTCAATATTCAATGCCATTTCGAATTCGAATCTGGGCAGGGGAATTCCATTTGATTGACATTCCGAAACAAATGGCAGACTAAAGATTAATGAGCATAAAATAAAGTTTGTATTACTAAATCTGAAGTTTGTTTGCAAATTGAAATAATTAAATGCAAACAAATGCCAAAGAAAATGAAGATTCATAACTCTGTTGTGAATTGATTTAAGATGCGCCTTTTTGATTGGATTTAATATTGATTGCTATTTAAACAGTTTGATTTATGCCTTATATCGAATATATTTTGTCGCACTTGAACAAATTTGAAGAGTTTACATAAATAATTGTATTCTAAGGTTAATATTGACGTACATACATATATTTTTGAAGAGTTCCATTTATTAAAATTCTGTTCAGTCGACGCATTTAATATCTGTCAACCATAGGCAAATCAAGGCACAATTTATTATATTGTTGAGCAGGCGAACAAAAAAAATGAGAAATGTAAAGTGTCCTTATCACTTTAGACCTTAGAAACCCATTTCATTATGCATAATGTGCACATTTTTTACGCCAAGGAAACTCACGCTCAGATTGAATGGGGAATTTCCACAGGACTCCAGTCACTTATTTGTGCTTGATATTTACATAAAAATGCAAATAAAGTGAACTATTTTCAGTATTATGTTGGCCGGCCTCAAAGCCATTTGGCTTATTGTCGGTAGTTGTCTGACAGTTGATAAACACATCATCAAAAAAAGAAAATATAGTTGGAAAATACATTTATAAGGCTGCTTTGTAGTTGGATAAGTCCAAATGATATTCATTTTTGGAGGCCAAGAGGAATATATTTTGGTCATGTCAGACTGTGGCAGCCAACCAGCTTCAATTTCAAATCAAATTCCTTTTTCCAACAATTTATTTTGCTTATATATTTTTGGCTGCACAAATATTTGCCTTTAACAACAACAACAACAACAACGATAACGATAACAATAACGATGGCGTTGACAGAGAAGGCCAAGAAACGAACAGCGAAAACCAACGACAACATTTGACATTTTGTTGTTGTTGTTCTGTCTGTCGTGTGTCAGTCTGTCTCTTTGTCTGTGATGTTCGTTTGTTTGACAAAAAACATGAAAATGCGATTTTTAGTTTATTTTTTTTTTTGTCTTTCCACCAACGTTCGCAATGTGGTTGCTATTGTGTTTTTCATACCCTAGAAAAATAGCTAAAATATGGAAAAATAGTCGCCAAAAATGCGCAGTAAAAAGTTTTAAAATTGTCAAAAAATCGACAATTTTAAAACTATTTACTAATTAATTAATAATAAGTTATTTTGTTAAAATAAATTATTATTTAAATTTTTGTTTAAGATTTTCATCATTAAAAATTAAATGAAATTTATATTAAATTTAAAGGGTACCTCGATGTATAATCGTATGCCTGTTTTTTTGTTTTTTTAAATTCCTAGTCTTATTTTCTGCTGAATTGTTCCATAGGGTGTCTTATTAGTCGCATATTCTTAACTTTAAACTTGTTATGCTTAAAGTATGTGTCGTTAAGGGCTTTAGTATTGTTTTTAGCATCACGCACGTGTCAGTTCCCTTCTCGTTTTTATTCGAAGACCTTAAAGCTCTACTTGCTTACATGCGTAAATCCCCTTTTGTCACATTATAAATGCATTATTTTCTTGGGTTTTGGTTTTGGTATTTCTCGATGCCAAGAAATATATTGGAATTCAATTATATCAATGAATCTTACGAGTTTATAGTATGTCAGTTGACATTTGAAATTGTCATGTGAGATATATTTGAAAATTTGTCAAGAATAACTACAAAAGAGTGAGAGACATAATTTTGCTAAGTTAATTCATAGGGGCCTTTCAATTTGAAATATAAATTAGAAATCAAATGTTACGTATACGTAATATTTCAAGAAGGCAAACCCGACGGCGATTAAGCGATTCGCAACTGAATAATGGCAAGTGATTAGACAAAACAACAACCCCTCTCTTAAAAAGAGAGCCCACAGCATTTGCTAGCCATAAATTAGCCAGTTAGTAGGTTGGGTCGCACACAAACCATGAAATGAGAGAGAAAACCATACTCGAACCGAACTGAAACAAACTGCACGTAAAAACGTCTGTTTTTGCTATAATTGGCCACATATTTTGTTGGTTTGAAGCCAGCCAGCCAGCCAGGACCAGGTGAAATGGCCAAAAAAGTTAACTTGGCAGCAGGCAACGGGGATTTCGTGGTTCTCTGTAATGTGGTGCTGTGTGTGTGGTGTGGCGGTGGCAGTGTGTGGTGATGTTGATGGTGAACCTTGCATATTGCCAACTGGGGCACATCAGGCTTATCAATATATTTTAGACAGCCATGGGGTTTTGGTTGGGCACATGAAAATGGCAAACCTATGCTAAAAATTGTCCCAGGTTGATGTTTGTTATGGAAATCCCTGTATAGCGCAGCCCAATAATTTTCTGGATAGTTGCAAACAGGTCGCTATGTTGGTTGGAAAAGGCTGTTATGGAAATGAACCCAGAAAAGATTTGTAGTCCATGTGAGCCACAAAAAAAGGGAGCAATTGGAAATGAAAATAAAAATAATGTGAATTGCCCGCAGATGAAATATGCAAAAGATAAGGCATAACAAAGCTTTCAAATCAATTTTGAAATATTGAAAAAAAAATAATTATTTTATGATTTCTTATCTTTATAATAATATTATGATGTAAAAATGTCAACAACTTCATTATATTGTACGTTTTCAAGCGTAGAATGAAAAGAAAACACATTGTAATGGTGGAAAAAGGGAGCGAGAAGAGTGATAAACTTGAGAACGACACAGATGGCAAATAAAAAGGCAATTTAATCGAAGACACACAAATTGTGTGAGGCCAAGACAAGACAACAAGGCAAAACCAGAAAACTCGGCAACTTTGAGCCTGCAAATCTATCTACAAGTATTGGCAAATGTCGTCTGCTTGCAATTGCTAAAAAAAAATAACAAAAAAATATAGAAACTCTGGCATAAAGATATGTAGACTGCAATGCAGAATGCTCTGTCAATGCGATTTTTATAAAATGTAGCTTACATAAATGTTTTCTCAGCAAATAAAAAGCATAGAAACATCGAGACATGAGGAACTGCAAAAGGATGCTGAATTGCAGTCAGTCAGGCGAGTTAGTTGAGAAGCTAAATGTTGTTGTTCAACTTGCATTTTGTTGACGTTTGTTTGGCACGCATCTCATATGATTGATTCTCGGGAAAGCGGGAAAGTCTATAGTCGAATTCCCTACTATAGGATAAGTATTTATTTAAATAAACATAAAATATTTTGTATTGCATACTTTTACCACCTTTCTATTAGTCCGATCTAATTGCGATATAGTAGGTTGATAGCTAATAATAAATACTGAACTTAGTCAGGAACGATTTAATTTACATAAACTAATTTTCATTTCTATTTCTTGTTGTGGTTTTGAATTACATATTTGCTTTACGATTGATTTTTGTATATGATTAATGCTCTGTAGCAAAATTCTTGAGCGGAAATAGTGTTTTGTCTACTGTTTTAACTTATTTTTCATGCCTATGCAACTTGTGGTTATGTATTGCTTAATTGATTGACGATTGAGTTATGTGATTGATGTCGTGAAGCAAATGTCCCAAGCTAAATTATTTGTTGCTGAGCTTTTAGTGGAGCACTACAATATATGATTTTTCAAGCCTCCTGCCTTTACATTCTTGTGGTTTTCATTTGCATAATTGATTGACGATTGGTTATTGTGTTTGATGTCGTAAAGCAACTGTCTAAACTAAGCTAAAATACACAATATTTGCAGAGCTGTGGTTAAACATCAGCTGGGCCTACTAATTAAACAACCTTTGGTTTTCCAGACAGACACAGCACAAATACTGACGGCCATTTTGTTGTGAACTATAATCACAATAGCAACAAAAATAGGGCAACCAGCTTATGTACTCACCTCACTCCTTCTGACCGGTTGTACCTCGTTGCGACCTCATTGCGATTGCCATGTGGGTCAACCATATATTGACCACGAAATGGCAAACATTCTCGTGGTTATTTCATAGCTCAAACGTGCCGGCAAATAAATAAAATATTGAATTGTACGAGAGTTGGAAGACTAGGCGAAAGATTGCGGCTCTCCGAACGATATACAAATGAAATGAAATACCAAAAAAAAAAAAAATAGATGGCAATTGGCCAAGTTTAGGCAATCAATAAGCTAATAACACTGCAGTGCAGTTGAGGTGAAATTACAAAAATTATTTTGTGCATTTTATGAATTTAAAATAAAATTGCTACCATTTTTATTTTTATTTGTAATGCTAAATAAATTTTAACACTATCAAAAATTAAGGGTATTCACCATTTGGCTTTAGTTATTACCTTATTTTTCTTATCACATTTGGCTAAGGGCTTTGCTTTTGACGACTACGTGCTGCACTACAACTACAACTACAGCAACAACAAAAGCAAACACAACAATAATGGCAACAACTATTTATATGCCACAAGGACAATAACAATAACAATCAACATTTACTCTCTTAAAAAAATATAAAGAATAAAAGAGTTTTATGGTGCTGGTAAAACGGAATCCATTTTGTATATGCCGGTATGTATGTGTATACATCATATAGACCACGTTTTGCTCTAAAAGTTATTGAAAAGTATTGGCAATCCGAAAAGTCACACGAAAATTGCTGCGTTTTCTGTCAGTTGCCCGAAGGCAACTGCTGCTTACTTCTATTGATTGACTCACTGACTGACTGACTGACAAACTGACTGATTGAATGACTGACAATCTTAGATATGGTCACTTCGCTTGTAGTTGATATTTGTCCTTTGTGGGGCGAAAGTAAACACAAGTACAAATGTAATAAGAAAGTCTCCTTTATTGGATAAATATGTATGAATGTATGTTAAAGTACTCTGACGAATACTCGAGAGGTTTACTTGCTGATTCATTGGATTGTGAGTGAATGCATGGATTGCTCAATGGGTGTCGCTTGATTGAAACTTACTGAAAAAACAATATTCCGAAATTTTATATTTACTGGTAGATATATCTGATATGTAGTTGCTCTGTTATTAAATATCACACATTTTAATTATGTTTGATGACAATTTTATAGTTAAAAGATTGATAAGTACAACTCCCAAATATATCTGATAGTCTTACATACCTTGTAGTGTTGTGTCTGCAGGATATACAAATTAAAGTTGAGTAAGCAAGAAAATGGTTTTTATATCTATATATATAAAATTCTTTGTCCTGACTGACTCACTGACTGACTCACTGACTGACTCAAATAACCTTTAGTATAAACAACTTTTTTGTTTCTTAAGATATCTCTACCAAACTCACAGATTGTATGTTTGGGACTGTTCTTTACATTCTGACCAAACTTGGTTGAAATCGGATGGCTATATCATATAGCTGCCATAGGAACAATCGGATGTTAATTGACCTTTAGTATGAAAAACTTTTTTGTTTCTTAAGATATCTCAACCAAACTCACAGATTGTATGTTTGGGGCTGTCTCTAACATTCTGGCAAAATTTTGTCAAAGTCGGGTTACTATATCATATAGCTGTCATAGGAACAATCGGATGAAAAATAACCTTTAGTATGAACAACTTTTTTGTTTCTTAAGATATCTCAACCAAACTCATAGATTATATGTTTGGTACTGTCTTTTACATTCTGACTAAATTTGGTCAAAGTCGGGTGACTATATCAGTATCAGCTGCCATAGGAACAATCGGATGAAAATAACCTTTAGTATGAAAAACTTTTTTGTTTCTGAAGATATCTCAACCAAACTCAATGATTGTATGTTTGGAACTGTCTCCTACATTCTGACCAACTTCTAGGTCAGATACAATTTAGGAACACTATATCATATAGCTGCCATAGGAACAATCGGATGCAGAATAACCTTTAGTATGAAAAACTTTTTTTGTTTCTTAAGATATCTCAACCAAACTCATAGATTATATTTTCGGGGCTGTCTCTAAC
>JBAMBK010001365.1:0-39375 GCA_037043435.1 Drosophila suboccidentalis
ACAATACAGAAGATATCATTCGATACAAAATGGCATTGCTTTCAATGCAAGATTCAAGTATTAAAGCTTTTGTGCTATGTAGTCCAATTTCAAATTCAAATTTGAATATGCCCGCTGTTTGGGGATCTAGCGCGGCTGGTCACTCTAATATGATCGTGTATGGCATTTATCAATCATATCGAATTATCGAAGTTGCTCGTACTTAGGAACTAGTTCGTTCACCATCTGGTTCGTTCATCACCTGTTTGTTTGCTCACGTGTCAGGCATTGTTTTGCATTAATTAGCTATAAGAAATAGTTAATTTGCAAATTGAATGCTTATGCCATTAATAAATGGCTGAAGCGGCAAAAAAAAGGTTTTTCTTGGTGGCAACTCCTGCCCGGAGTGAGGGAGGCAACTGTCGTGCGATCGGTGCTTCGGTGTGTGTGTGTTGCTATACAGCAACAACAATATGTGGCAGCAAAAACACTCAACGCCATGTTGAGTGCGCAGGCGGAGTCAATTGGCTTAATTAAAAGCCACAGAGATACCTGATCTGGCCAGGTCTGACCTGTTGATGAGTCCCGCGTTGAGCCAAGCTTCTGGGGTGAGTGTATCGATCATACTGTGGCTTCCTCCTATCGGTATTCATGCCTTTCAGCGATGAGGCAGAGCCCTCGCAGACAAGGGACAGCCACGGTTTGCGAGCCTTTATTCCGGCTCAGGGACCTTCCTGGCTGGTGCCTTCATGATGACGACTAGAGCAGCCCACTAGGCAGGCAAAGACCTATTTTGGAGATGCTGTCGCCCGGAATACACCTCAAAACAGGTAAAAACTACGCGTGCCGTGGGGAAACGCGTCCTGCTGCTTTCACTTTCACTCACTGCCACTCCTGATGCGTGTGTGTGTCCGTGTGTGTGTGTGTTTCTGTCTCTGTCTCTCTCTCTCTCTCTGTACTCACACACACCCAAGGGCGTTCTCGCTAACAATCAAGCTGCGTCCATGAGCGAGTTTTTGGCAAGCGAACAAAGCGTATGTTGCACACACACTCAAACACACACACACACACACACATCTCACGCGCGTTCGCTTAATTTACCTTTGAAAAAAAATGTCAACACTGTGAAGCACAATAGAAACTTGGCAGGGTTGCCAAGTGCATGTTCCACAGTAAAAAGCTTTTTGTGTTCAAGCCAAAAAAAAAGAAACAAATTTTATCTTGATCTCCTTAAAGAGCAGTGATCCAAATTTTGTCAGGACATTTTTGGATCAATTTTAAAGAAGTTGGCAATGCTTTTAATAACATATTATATAAAAGCTTGTATAACTTAATTGAACAAAAATATTTATAAACATAATCAATCTAACTCAAATTTAGATTAAATTAAACATAAAAATAAACCAAATGCAATAATATAGTTGTAATCTTTTTAAAACTGCAGGAGTTCCAGAAAGAGCTGACAACGCTATTAACTTACAGGGTTATCTCAATGCAACTTCAATTTAATTAAATAATAAGACAATTCTCAATCCAAAATTTAGCCAAATGCAATAATATTGTAGTTATCCCATTTGAAACCGCAATTAAAACTTTACAAATAGCAACGTATATATGTATGTGTATGTATGTAAATGTATATAAATTTTGTAATTTTATACTGTTGTGCTGAATTCATAGACCACACAGAACAAACAAATGATTTGACCACAGAAATTCCTGTTGACATTGGGCCAAGAAATTCATGAAGCATAACGAAAAGTAATTGCAAAATAGTTTGAGTTCAGCATTTAAATTGTAATTTACCAAAGAATTTCACACAATGAAATTTAATTATGAGTAAACTCGCAAGCACACACACTCACACTCACAGACGGCGCTGTGGTAACTCTGGCAGACATTACAGTTTGAGAGTCACACGAGCACACGTGCGTGAATAAATCAAAACAATTTTACATAACTTGCAAACATAATGAATACAAAATATAATTACAAACTCGCTCACACTGAATTTGTCATGTGTGTGTGTTGCAGAGTGTATATATGTGTGTGCGTGTGTGTGTTTGTGTGTGTGCGTGAGCAGTTATTTAAAACTGTTGGCCAAAATGTTGCTTTCATTTTGTTTGCTTAATTGAAATGACGCGTCATGACGTTGCCATTATTGTAATTATGGGCTTTTGCTGTTTGTTGTTGTTGTTGTTGTCGGCTTTGCCATTGCTTTTGGTATTATGTGCTAGTTTACGTTGTTTGCTTTTAGGCCTTCAATTGTTGTTGTTTTTGTGTGCAATCAAATGTCGAAGACTATTTCACATTTGACAAGCTACATGTTGTATGTATGACTGAAAGTCCTGAGAGTTTTGTATCACGCTGAATGTTTAAATATCATACACTGAGAGATTGAGAAACACAAGCGTTTTTCGTAAACTTTCTATCAGATAATTTATAGATTTGTTTGTATTCAAATTATGATAAAAACTAACGATCGAAAACAAGCAACATTTTATTGAGAGATCGTAGCTCCTGTGAGTTTGAGATCCATTTATTTCCTCGATTGTCTATTTATCTAAATTTTGACTACAACTAACGATTGATAACCCAAATTATATCCATTGATCGTAAGACATGTAAGTTTAAGAGTCGCACAATGATTATTTAAGGCTCATGTATTTCCAGCTGTCTATTTAAATTGTGCTTAAAACTAACGTTAATAGAGAATCCTGTTAGTTTTTTTTTAATTTCTTTTATTTTAATTGTAACTATAATCGCACCGAAATCAGAATTGACAGTTCGTAAGTTGTGTGTGTTTGAGAATCAGTTGTTTTTATTGAAATTGTGATTACAAAATGTTATTTAGATATCGTAAGTCCCGTCTCAAATCACATTCTAAAGGTTTGAGAGTCACAAGTGCTTCTCAATTGACTTTTTATTATTATTATTGAATTAACGATCGATCTCGCCAAAGACAATATCGAGCGATCCAATGATGGCCACAATATCGGCTAATAAAAATTGTGGAGCCAGTTTGGACATGAGGGCGAGATGGGAATACGAAGACGGGTCGAATCTTGCAGCGATAGGGTCGACTGGTACCATCCGACACCAGATAGACGCCAAACTCGCCCTTGGGCCCCTCAATGCCCGTATAGGTCTGACCAGGGGGCACAACGATGCCCTGCGAGAAGTGCTTGAAATGATGGATAAGATCCTCCATGTCGGTTTTCATTTTGGCCCGACGCGGTGGGCTTATCTTGCGATCATCCGTCTTGACCTCGCCGGGGGGCATGCGATCGAGACACTGTTGCATGATGCTGATCGATTGACGCATCTCGCCGAAACGCACCAGGTAGCGATCATAGCAGTCGCCCTGGGAGCCGATGACCACATCGAAGTCCATGTCCGCATAGGCCTCGTAGGGTTGCTGCTTGCGCAGATCCCACTTAATGCCCGTGGCACGGAGAACGGGACCCGTGCAGCCCCAGTTGAGTGCATCATGGGCCGAGATCTGGCCAATTCCGATGTTGCGCATGCGCCAAATGCGATTGTCGGTGACAACATCTTCGACCTCATCGAGACGCTCCTTGAACTGCACGAGAAAGCTGTACAGATCATCGGAGTAGCCCAGTGGCATGTCCAAGGAGACGCCACCGGGTCGTATATAGGCGGCATGCAATCGTGCCCCCGACAAACGTTCGGAGAACTCGTAGAGCTTCTCTCGCTCCTCGAAGAGCCAGAAGAGCGGCGTGATGGCGCCACAATCCAGCACAGACGTGGCTATGGCCATTGTGTGATTGGTCAGTCGCATCAGCTCCGAGCACAGGGTCCGTATGTACTTGCCCCGCGGTGGCACCTCAATGTTGAGCAGCTTCTCCACGGCCAAGCAGTAGGCCTGCTCACACACCATGCAGGACACGTAATCGAGTCGATCGAAATATGGCAATGCCTGGATATAAGTCTTGTACTCGATCAGTTTCTCGGTGCCGCGATGCAATAGACCAATGTGAGGATCAGCTGATAGAACCGTCTCATTGTCCAGCTCCAGGATCATCCGGAGTACGCCATGTGCCGCCGGATGGGCGGGTCCAAAATTTATGAATTTGGTGCGAAATGTTCGATCGACTGGGGGAACGTAGCGACTGCTGTAGTTGGGTCGACGCATCCATTCCTTGCTCGGTGGATTCCGGAGCACATATTCGGATTCCTTGTAAAATTCCGGATCCGGATACCAAAAGTGTGAATCCCGTGGCTCGTACGGTTCTCCCGGTGGCTTTACTGAATCCCAATCGATGTCACAATTGGGTTGCAAGTGATCTGGACGCTCTTTGCAACATTCCTCGCAGGTTTCTATTAAGAAAGCGAGTACTCTATAAATAAAAGAGTTAACCTTACATATGATTATTAAACTTACTTTGGCAATCGTCCATGGAAAAGTAACGTCCACTCATCCACTTGGCCAACACGGGTCTCTTGAACACGGGCCACTTGAAGCTGTATGCATCCAATTTCAAATACTTATTGCGAAAATTATTTTGAAAGGCATTGAATCGATTGATTTCGGATTCGGTAAACAGCTTCCCGGCCAATTGACGAACCTTTTCCATAGGACGCGACATTTTTCAATAAAAATTTTCGCCTTCAACTTGATAACTTTATAAATATTTTTGTATAGACAAAACTATTTGGAGTGTGCTGTAAAATATAAATGAAGTTTCTCACCCAGATATATTGACAGTCAAGTAGTTTTGTGTGAGCAGGCGGCATTGCCCGTGTTTTTGTTAAAATTACGAGTAGACTTAAAAGTGAAATTCAAGTGAGATCGAACTAGTTTTTATTTATATAACTAACTATTATTTATGTAACTTTTTAATTGCCTTATACTTTTTTTACACTTTGTGGGTGACCTTAACCGACGCGAGGTCTAAGTTATAGTCGATATGACACTTTCTCAACATACAATTCTCAACTCAAGGAGTTAGGATCGGTATGCAACAGTTTCAAGAAATGCCAGTCTCTATCGTCAGTAACGTTGTGTTCACTTGACCAGCGATCCAAGCCTACCATCAACTTTGAGACACTAGAACCAGTTGAGAATTCTAAGTCGCAAAAGTGACAAAACAGCTGTAAAGCGGATCTAGTCCTTTGTGTGTTGTTGTTGTGTACTGATAAAGTGTCATATCGACATTAAATTAGACCTCGAGTCAGCTAAACTCACCTGCAAACAATTACAAATTATATTTTGTTGTTTTATTTTGAATCCATCTTTGCACTATAAATAAGATTTTACGTTATTCAAGCTTGTAAAAAATATTTACTTTTAAATATACGAGAAAACGTTTAAAAATGATTTAGGATAGTGCTTAAAGAATATGGTGTAATAAATTTTATGATCTATATACACATATATTTTCTGATTAATTACAATTTTACTTCTTTTTTGTTCACATTTTTAAGTTTCTATATTTAATTTGCATAAAAATAATTAAGCTAATCTTCTACTTCTTCTTCTCTCTCTCTCTCTGTTTTAGATCTTCGATGATCATTATCACTTTGCGCATCACAAGGTGTCGAAGCGTTCCCTGCAGCCCGCCTCTCATCACCAGACCCGCCTCGACTTCGACGAGCGCGTCCATTGGGCCAAACAGCAACGGGCCAAGTCGCGTTCCAAGCGCGACTTTATCCGCATGCGTCCCTCTCGCACCTCATCGCGTGCCATGTCGCTGGTGGATGCGGTGGCCTTCGATGATCCCAAGTGGGCACAAATGTGGTATCTGGTAAGTGCTGGCAAGAGTTCTCGATGGAATAGAATTAATAAGAGTCAATGATCCTTTGTAGAATCGCGGTGGTGGCCTGGACATGAATGTGATACCTGCTTGGAAGCAGGGCATAACTGGCAAAGGTGTTGTGGTCACCATACTGGACGATGGTCTGGAATCAGATCATCCAGACATTGAGCAGAATTATGTAAGTACAAAATATACTTTTACTTTTTCCACTGTGACGCTAATTTTTGTATATTACGCTAATTTTCTGAATTTTTAAGATATTGTTGGTTCATAACAAGTGAAAAATACGATTTAAAAAATATATAATCTGAATACAAAGCCAATTTATACTAAAGAAGTGATCTAATTCAACAAATTAATTTTCTTAAGTTAAAATAGATCACTAAATTTAAAGCAGGGATCGTAAACATGAGTTATAAGAAACAGGATATTTTTTTTCTAATTTTTAAAATAAAAACTAAGAATAAGAGTTATACTATGACTTTTAAATAAAAGTTTATATTGAATTATTTCATAATTTTTTCTATTTAGATCAAAAAATAAGAGGTTCCTTTTAATTTTTTTGATAAATATCAACAAAAAACTTTTATTTAATAATTTATATTTTAAAAATTATAATCGTTGCGGTCCCTGATTTAAAGAGAAAATAAAAACGTTCTTTGTTTCTACTCTAGAAATTTTATTGAGAATTTTCTGTTATTCAAAATGTGTATCAATAATAGTGAAATGATTTAGCCACGACTGTTTGTAGTTCAAGTTCTAATTGAAAGTGATCTTTTATGAACAGGATCCGAAGGCGTCGTACGATGTGAACAGTCATGATGAGGATCCCATGCCGCACTACGACATGACGGACTCGAATCGCCATGGAACACGGTGTGCCGGCGAAGTGGCTGCCACGGCGAACAATACCTTCTGTGCGGTGGGCATCGCCTATGGGGCAAGTGTGGGCGGAGTGCGGATGCTGGACGGGGATGTGACTGATGCTGTGGAGGCGCGATCGCTGTCGCTCAATCCGCAGCACATTGACATCTACAGTGCGTCGTGGGGACCCGACGACGATGGCAAAACTGTGGATGGGCCAGGGGAGTTGGCGTCCCGTGCCTTCATCGAGGGCACCACAAAGGGGCGTGGCGGCAAGGGCAGCATTTTCATCTGGGCATCGGGCAATGGGGGGCGAGAGATGGACAATTGCAATTGCGATGGGTATACGAATTCGATATGGACACTGTCCATATCGAGTGCCACCGAGGAGGGCCATGTGCCGTGGTATTCGGAGAAATGCAGCTCCACGCTGGCCACCACCTACAGCAGCGGCGGGCAGAGCGAGAAGCAGGTGGTCACCACAGATTTGCATCATTCATGCACCGTATCGCATACGGGCACCTCGGCCTCGGCACCGCTCGCCGCAGGCATTGCAGCCCTGGTGCTGCAGTCGAATCAGAATCTCACCTGGCGCGACCTGCAGCACATTGTGGTGCGCACCGCTAAGCCAGCGAATCTCAAAGATTCCACTTGGTCGCGCAACGGTGTGGGCCGACGTGTGAGCCATTCCTTTGGCTATGGTCTCATGGATGCCGCCGAAATGGTCGAAGTTGCCCGCAACTGGAAAACGGTGCCCGAGCAGCAGCGATGCGAGATCAATGCGCCACATGTCGATAAGTGAGTATAACTCAATATTTTAATTGATAACAGTATTAAAACTCCTTCTCTCTCTCTTTTTCTTTCGCATCTCTGTAGATTAATTCCCCCTCGCACTCACATCACACTCCAGCTGTCTGTCAACCATTGCCTCTCGGTCAACTATCTGGAGCACGTGCAGGCCAAGATCACACTCACCTCACAGCGACGCGGCGATATCCAGCTCTATCTGCGATCACCAGCCAACACCAAAGTCACGTTACTCACCTCGCGGTAAGTTTGGCCATTCAATGAGACAACTTTGCCAGTTTTGCCACAATTTTGAGAGTCAAAAAAAAATAAAAATTCAAGAATTAATAAAATAAGGCAAAGCTTAAATTCACTCAAAAAAACTCCAAAGAATGTTGTGGCATAAATTCAATATCTTCCCAACATTTAAAACGGTGATTTATCTAGCTTATAATAAGCTAAACACTGATTATTTTAAATATATGTACTAGTATAATATTGGTTGAGTGAAAAACTGGCTAACACAGTGTAATCAGATTCTTAATTATTTTCATCATGAATAACATAAAGATAACAATAAGAAATAAACTGACTAGTACAACAATTTAAATATACAGGGGTGCCACAGAAATCGCTTTCGATTGAGTTTCACTGGAATTCTTATGAAATTTAAGTGGCACCCCGATAAAAACATTTCAATTTTGGAAACTTTTTAATATTATTTTATTCTATTTTATTAGGCAAAATATGTTAATTATGCTTTTTAAACATAAAGAATTACTTGAAAATATAATATTCATGTTCAAATAATAGATAAATTGATTGGCAGCAAAAATTTAAGTAATATTTGTTTTAAAAATTACAGATGGTTGCATTTCATAAACGAAAAATATTATTAAAATGAAAAATTAATTTATTTCCGATTGTACTTAAATTAAAGTTAATTCTGAAAGCTAATTACTTTCGTAGACTGAAATTTAAATAATTTCTAAAAATATTGATTAAAATGAATAGAGAAAGTGATTTTAAAATATATTATTGAATAGATAAAATAAGATAGAACGGACCAAATCTAGCTAACACCTTAGGTTTAACAATTTAAATAAAACAACAAATGAAGCTTTCCTTTAAAGTCGACTCACCCTTTATAGAAACTTTATTAGTACAAAAAAGATGATTCTTATAGAGAAGTTCGTGTTTATTATAATTGATATACTCAGTGATCTTTCGACTTCTCTTCATTATTCCCACAGCGTTCATGACAACTCACGTTCAGGATTTAATCAGTGGCCCTTCATGTCGGTGCACACCTGGGGAGAGTCTCCTCACGGCAATTGGCAGCTGGAGATACATAACGAGGGTCGCCATATGGGTAAGTTGAAATTCTGAACGCTTTTATCAACAACTGAGCAAAATCAAACGTTTTACATGCTGCGCTTTTGTGGAACTGTTATAACCAAATCAAATTAAATCAAATTAAATCATTAACTCACCTGTTACCTGTTGCAACCACCACTCACCTTAAATACTAATCGTTAAACAAAACCAAACCAAACAAAACTCAGGCCATGCTTTATTGCGGGAATGGTCGCTGATCTTCTATGGCACCACGCTGAGCATCGATCCCAATGATCCCATTTCTGTGCCCGAGGCAACCACACCGAACTCGAGCAGCAGCAACACTGGCAGCACCACCAGCAATCTGCATCAGATCTATTCGCCACAATATCCACGCATCTCGCCCAATAACTTTGCCAATACACCATCGAGTGGCGCCAAATTGCCACTGGGCAAGGCACCACCAAATAAGTCCAGTCTTGTTACCAACAATCCACTATTGCCGCCACCGCCAGCACAGGGATATCAACAAATCTCAGCCACATATGGTGTCATTTTGGGCAAGACTCACAATAACAACAGCAACAACAGTAACAACAACAACAACAAGGCCAACAATAAAGGCAACAATAAGGCCAACAAATCGAATAAAGCGGGCGAAAATGGCAATAAAAATGGCAAGGCCAATAAAAAGGAGCAAACCACACAGAGCACCACAAGCAGCAGCAGCAGCAGCACCACAAATAAAAACAAATACTATCGCATATCTCAACAAGGAGGAGGAGGAGGAGGTGGAGGTGGAGGTGGAGGTGGGGGCAAGTCCAAGGGGCAGGCAAATGGATTGCAAACACCACGCCCCAAAATTAATTCAGGCGAAAAGTTCTACGATGAGAAAACGCGCAAAGTTATTGGCGACATTGCAAACAGCAACAACAACAGCAACAACAACAGTCGTGGCAACAACAACAACAACAACTCATCCATGCAACGTCTGGCCATTAAAGCAGCCAAACAGGTGAAAGACAGCAACTCAGATTCACGCATACCCAAATTATTTGAACGCTACGAGAAGATTCAGGCCATCTTTCCCGAGTTGGAGCCATATGAATCCAGCAGCAGCAGCAGCAGCAACATGGCCAAATCAAAGCCACCACAGCCAGCACAGCAAGCCCGCAAACAGGGCAAACAATTTGAGGTGGAACTGTTTAAGCCCATCTCCATCTCCAGTTCCAGTTCCAGTTCCAATAGCAAGCCGGGCAATACAAAAAAATCGCCATCTGCACCGCCGCCACCATCGCAGTCACTGCCGGCATTGCCCGCGGGCGGCAGCAGCTTTTTGCCCGATCAGCGAATACTCAAAAAGCAGCAACTGTTGATGGCTGCCGCCGGTGTGTTAGCCACCGACGATGTCAATGATGATGCTAATGCTAATGACCCAGATGATGATCAAGAAGATGATGATGATGATGATGTGGAGCACTTGGAGCTGGCAGCAGCGGGCACTTTTCGCCAGACAAACCGGCCAAATGGTAGCCTTTTTGGTCCAACAACAACAACACACTGACACTGCACTACAAAATTGCGCATTTGAACAATTGAATGAGTGTGCAAATTTAATTATTGATTAAAACTTGCCAACAAATTGCACTTTCCATTTATAACCTGAATACTCAGCAGCAATTTGTAGTGCAGTGTTGTTTGTGATTTTCTTTTGATAGTTTTGCAGCCACTGCAACACGCTTTCATTAATCAAACTACAAAATGCAACAGACAATTTTTTGTTGTTGTTATTGTTATTTGTTGTTGTCTGTCAGCATCGGAAAATATTACAGCACATTTTTCATTTTGTTGTTCCTTTTTATATTTTGTCTTTTGCTTGCATTTTTTTTTGTTTTTGTTTTTTGTTAGCGACGCCTCAAGTAGAAAATTTTGTTTAGCTTTTTGTCACATCATTTGTTTTATTTCATCTCTTTGCACCAGACAGATTTATTGGCTCTTCACTGGTCTTGTTTACCCCATGCCATAAATCAAAGTGTTAACATTTTCTGTTGTTTGCATTTTTGGTTTTTTGAATTTTGATTTTGATTTTGATTGTGAAACATTTGCACTCTTGTCTAATCTAATTTGAATGCCTTGCAGCACAAATTACACAATGGGACATGATTCTCTATGGCACTGAGACACCCGCCCAACCCGATGACAATCCCCATGTCAATCAACCATCCCAGTTCCAGCTCTATGGCGATGAAATGGCCCACAATGATATCGAGCACGACGCCAGCGGCCAATGGCGCAACATGCAGCAAGTGAGTTCAATTATTAATAACGAATATCGAACATTAACATATCACACAAGTAACCTCTTATCTATACATATATACAAATATTGAGGATGCACACACTAAAGATATTCCTACTTAAAGATAAGAGAAGCGTAGAAAAAGAAAATCAGAAACGGGAAGCAAGAAAGGAAGAAGCGAGAAAATTAATGGATGACTATAGAGAAGCATAGTGAGAAACTTTGCGAAAAAGAAGCACAACGTAGCGAGAAGTTCATTAAAAAAAATCAGAGTGAGAAGCAAATAGAAAACCGCTTAGCGAGAAGCGTAGTGAGAAGTTCAACACGAAACGTGACGAGATACGTAATGAGAAATAGTGAGAATCATATGGCATAAAGCGAGTTAAGAAATGTAACCACCATAGAGTGCAGAGAGAATCGCATTCAGGAGCGAGAAGAAAACGAGAAGTGCAACGAGAAGCTAAATAATAAACGTAACGAGAAGCGTAAACTTTTTTTTTTAATGAGAATTCAAGCTAGAAGCTTAGCGTAAATCTAAGCGAGATGAGCAATATAATAAATTAATAAACCTTTAGCATTACCTATATTACTACCCGCAACAATGATATAAAGTGGCTTTAAGAAGTCCAAAGTATATGACAAAAAGAATTTATAAATTTCCTGTAACGAATATTATTTATTTTCTAACAATTTTTGAGAAGCAAAAAGTGATTTGACAAGCTGATAGAGTGAACGAATAAGGGAGAGTGAGAAAATGAGAGAAACAAAAATACAACATTTAACTCGTTGAAATTGCCTAGGTAAAGATTGCTTCGTTATGCTAAGTTTCAGTAAACTTGACTTACAAGTTGGCGGTTTTTTTAGTGGAATTTATAGTATGATCGCTTACCCCAATCGCTTTATCACAAAACTTCTTAATATATAAGTTGAAAATGTAATTTTATAATTTTTGGTTGTTTGCTTTTGTATTATGTATTATTTTCTTTGGGTGTTTGCAGTGCTTCGCAAGCGGCTTGCCAGAGAGCGATAGAGAGAGCGAGAGCGAGGGCGATGGCGAGGGCGACGATGGTGTTGACGAGGACATTAGCAGTGTCCGGGTCCATCTGCGTCAACGTCAGCGTCAGCGTCAAAATGGCGACGACTCGTCGCGTGCTTGCATGTGGCTAGCTTGAATGATAACAGATGATAACAGCGAATGATAATGATAAGATAAAGTCATTCATCTCGATCAGTGCTTTGCAAACTGTTAGCTGGGCATATGTAGGTAGACTTACCATTTGAGTTACTGTTTGGCATGCTTCAGTTTTTATTATTTTATTTGATCGTTTTTCTTTCATTTCGTTATGCATTTTCAGTTCAACTAACTAAGACAGCTTAAATGCTGCCCATAAATTTTCCCATACTTAGCATAAAGTCATACAAAATGTCCGATTTGCACTTTGCCGAACTCAATTTCTGGCACTCAACGAGCGGGCAATGTGCCAAATTCTCAGACTGCTGACTCCTTTCTCTTTTATTTTATTTTTCTTCACTTCTCTATATTTTTTGTCCTTGTCAGCGGCAGAGTTGTGCATTACTTAAATGCAGGCATTTTCATTTTGCATATACAGTTTGAGAGTCAGTGCTGCTGCAACTGTTGACATTTTTCAAGTGCACTTTTGCGCCTGTTGGCAAGCAGCACATTTTTTGCGTTCACTGTCTTTAACCTTTTGGCACCTATTGTTGCCTGAAAATTCTTCTCTTTTTTCATCCCTCTTGCCCTCACACTCACTTTTATTTCGGAAGCTTCTTTTATTTTTGCTCTGCAAGTAATCCTTCTATGCTCTCTCTCGCTCTTTCCTGCTCTCTTTAATAAACTAAAAGTGCATTGACCTAAGTTTTTAGTATGCCTGCCAGCAAACTTTTTGCATAACAAACATTTTTTCCATTTTTTTTTTTTTGTTATTTTGCTGCTCAACTGGCAACACGCGACGTCATCGCATGTGAAACAACTGTTAGATAGAGCAATAGATAGAGAAATCTAAGAGAGAGAGAGAGAGAGAGTGAATGAACATGGGTAAAAGAGAGACTTTACATCACAAAGTTATAGACAGACAGCTTTTTGGTAAGGGCAGCTATAAATAAACACACACATTCAGACAACTTTCCATACATACTTAAGCACTTTAACCCGAAAATCCCAGACAGCGCGGCAACATGCAATGAACCACAGCGGAAGTCAGACAAACTGAGGGATTGAATGAATAAGGGAGAGAGAGATATAACCATAGAACTTTAACTAGTTGAAATTGCTTATGGTAAAGACATGCTTAAGGCTTTGTAAATCGTGTACTGCACTTAAAACATTTAGAAACAAGAAGAACCCAAGATCGAAACCTTAAAATTGCTTTTTTAAAATAAGAATTTGTTTTGTTTTTGTTGAAGATTAAGAAAATATAACTTTTAGGATCTTTCACATCTCGTTCTGAGTGTTACGTTCATTTGCACAATACACAATTAATATACCCTTGGCAAATGGTATAAGAACAGACCTAGCATGCTGTGTCCTCACATAAGTTGGCTTTTACCAAAGTACTTAAAATTAGGTTAAAATCAATTTTTGATTAACTTAAGAATTCAACTTTTCTCGCTTAGTCGTATTATTAATATAAATATTACGCATACGCAATGCGGTACAAAGGGTATAAAAATAGACCTAGCATGCTGTATGTTCACATAAGTTATTATTTGCTAAAAGAACTATTTTCAAGTACTTACAATTAAGTTAAGATTAACATTTGGTTCACTTAAGAATTAACATTTTCTCGTTTAGTCGTATTAATAATATAAACATTACGCATACGCAGTGTGGCACACATATTTATTAACCATTAACAAACTTTGTGTTGTTCATTGCAGGTGGGCGAAGTGGGCGTTACCCAGGATCGTAGAAATTCAGCCGCATGCCTCAAGTGGAACGATCAGAAATGTTTAGGTTTGTCTTTAATCTTTCTAATCATAACACAAATCTTCTATCTAAACTATAAACACGCCATCGACAACAACAACAACAACAACAAAAATGGCAACAACAACAACAGCATTAGATAATTAAACAAATACTATTTTAAAATGCAAGCAACAACAACAATAAGAATAACTGTATAAAAAACTAAAATCGAAAACAAAAATAATGAAAACTAGAATTCCAATTTAGCGATAAACAAACAAAAGCAACAACAAACAACAACAAGAAAAAAAGCATTTGAATGCTTAATTTAAGCATTTTTTAAGCTGGCAAACAAAACAATTGAACAATAGCCAATTAAGCAAAACAACAACAACAATAGCCGCAAACAAATTATAAATATTAACAACAAATAGAAAAGAAACAATACAGAAATACTGCAAGTCCAAAAAAATATACATATACCTAAACTTTTGTAGTTAAATATAGTATAAGCTTAGCTATACACACACACACACACACACAGAGAGAGAAATAGGCGTGGCAGAAAAGAAAAAACAAACAAACGAACAAATTCAAAAAACAAAAGCAAAAACAAATCTATGGTTGTTTTTTTAAAACAATAAAACTGTTTTGCACATTTTCAACTTTTTGATTCGCACAAACAAAACAACATTAATTTAATATATAAATATATTTTAATTGTTAAGAAATTAGTTGAATTTGTTTTAAATTACATGTAATTCATTGTTTTCGTTTGTTTTTCTTTTGTGTTTTTATATGTTTTTACTTACTTCATATGAAATTCGATCAAAATCCCCGTGCCAAAGTCATTTTTTTCAAAGTTTTGCATGCATTGCGCCTTGGCTTAACATTTACAAGTGCATTGCCTGCCAATTGCAGTTTGAAGTACACTGCATCGGACATACTGTGAATTTGCAGATATGTGTATAGATAAACGTTATCGACCATTTGTCAGGTTC
This sequence comes from Drosophila suboccidentalis, assembly GCA_037043435.1. Classification (NCBI taxonomy): domain Eukaryota; kingdom Metazoa; phylum Arthropoda; class Insecta; order Diptera; family Drosophilidae; genus Drosophila; species Drosophila suboccidentalis. Next base: position 14,977 of record JBAMBK010001365.1, read on the forward strand.
AACAATTAGCAACAGTTTAAAAAGCACTGCCTTTCTGATGCAAACTTATGACGACAGTTTGGCATGCATTGTTTGCGTTAATTTGAAATGCACGCTAGCAGTCCCCACAAAACTTATGTGCTGTGTATATGCATTTCAGATACTCTTGCCAGACCAGCGAAATAGCCACAGTTTGAGTAGCACTGCCTGCTTCAAAAAAACAAATTCGACTTTTTATCATAATTTCGTAAAAAATTCTATTAATTCTCTTTATTTAAATGCCGCACGCGCAATTTGACAACAACTCAACAGTTTAGAATTCATAGTAAAAGACTGTTTCGTAAATTTAAACGTAAATCTTAATGAATAACTGAGAAAAAGAAAAAAAAAAAAGGCAGCATAGTGGGAAAATTGCATTAAATTCTTAGTGTTAAGGTGTCAAAGCAAACGCAAACAAATTTTTGTATTTTAACTGTAACTGTAACTGTACTTGTAACTGTAACTGTAACTAAAAAGGAAATAATAATTATTCTAATAATAATAATGATTACAATAAAAGCAAAAGTAAACGAAAACGAAGTTCTAGGGTGTAGGGTAAGAGTACGAGTAGTATTAAAGTAGACAACAGCAAGTAAAAATATAATATAATTAACAAAAATCAAAACAAAATAATAAATAAATAAATGTAACAATTTATATAGAAAAAGTTCCTGCAGTTTTGAACAAAGTTGCAATATAACTAAAATAAACAAAAATAAAAACGAAACAAAAATTAAAACTAAATAATTTTCTAGTGAGCTTAGGAGATAAATAAACAATTATGAACAATTAAAAGCAGCGCACAAAATATATGCTTCTAGTCATAATATTATTTTGTGCGCAACATGAAAATTAAAACCAAAAAAAATAAATCGATGATCAAATAAAATTGAATTGATTTCCATATCGAAGCGTTTTACAAAAAGGAAAAAACACACGCACACACATATCTTTGTTACAATATTTGTTGTTTACCATTAATCGCAATGCACAAATAATTACACTAGTTTACAAGATATTTCGGCCAAAAAAGCGTTTTTAAAATTCCAACCTTGTTTGTAAACTTGTGTTAATTCTTTGTGTTTGTATTGAAAAAATCAAATGGCAACTCGAGTGCAATAATTAATTCTAATTCTCACATAAGCAACATCAGTTTCAAAACAACAACAACAAATTATTCGCTGGTTTAAGTGACATATCAATTTGTATACATTTTCGTTATATGTTTAAAACTTATGTACAAATTTGATTGGTCAACAATTTGATTTGTTTTGTTGAAATGAATAATCATATCTTAACTGCACAATAAACAACAAATGAAGATTAAATACTGAAATTAAAGTACATACTAACTTACTCATAGAACATTTAATTTATTTGTTTTGTTTTTTTGTTGTTGTTGTACTTAGCAAACTCTCATAATTAAAACATGATCGAAACGAAACGAAAAGAAAATAATTAAATAATAAATAAAAAACTGAAAAACTGAAAATCTTTAAGCATACACTTACCCATAACTAGCAGCAATATTTTAAAGAAAATCAAATCTAACAATTTTCCTCTCGTATTTACAATTAAAGTAAATTATTTGTATGATTTCTAATTTATGAATTGAATCTAACCATCTCTCAGTGCTGGCTGCGGTACTTATGCTTAAATATTTTTCAAAAACCTAATTAAAATAAAAATTAAAGCCAAATTAAAATTTAAGTCTATACAATAATGAAATATAAATTTACAATAAAAGAACAACTGGTACTAGGGCCTGGGGTAGCTATTAAAAATTACAATTAAAATTATACTTAAAATACAATTAAATAAACTATAACAATTTCGTGACTAGGATGTAAAATTGTGCGAAACGTCAACTTTTTAAATGTAAAAAAAACATGAGAAATGAAATGAGATAAACCAAAATCTTAGTACTGTAAATGAGATTCGATGGCCGCTATTTCAGATCAAACAAACAATTTTTTATGTATGTTTTGTGTATATATACATATATATCTATATATCTATCAATATGAACTATCTATGAGTAAAATAAATAAATGCATTGAAAACGTATTTACAAATCGAGCTGAAACTTCTTTATGCAACAACAACAAGTAGAGCAGCAAGTCAAATGTGGTCCAAAAACATTTTAGACAATTCAAAATTCAAATTCGAATCCGATTCACCTCAAATACTCGCACACTCGTATGAATATCTCGTAGAAGTAACTCAAAGTAAATCAAAGGTGAGTTTAGCTAAACAAATTATGCAATTTCTAAGTAAAAGTATTTACCATTTGTCTTGTGTACTATTTGCTTTGTTTTAACCCAAGTACTATTCGATAATTAGTTTTGATCGATGGTTGTTGTGTGATATTTATTAACAAATTATGTAATTGGCCTTTTTGTAACATTTATAATTTAACCCACAATCGATTTCACATCAGCACAACACTGTTCATCCTTTTGCCATGTTTTGCTTTCCAACACTGGTTGCGGTACAGTACTCACCCATGCACATCCACCACTGACTATTTTATTTTGTTTGTTCTTTTCCTTTCGAGCATGTTTTTTGGACTACTGCGCTTGCCTAAAAATATTTTTTAAATATTTTGAACTTTTTGTTGTTAATAGATCGGTTTCAGTTTCAGTTGAGACTTGACTATTGATTCAAGATTTTCATTTTATTCAATCAAGAAAATGAAGAAAAACAAAAGTTAACAAATAAACAGAATTTCTTTTGTTGCCTTTGTTTTGTTTTGTTACACTTTTTCGCAATAGTTTTGATTTACAATTCAATTGTTCTATTTTCTCTGCTAACTAACCATAATTTTGAACTCTTTTTCTATTTCTCAACACTGGTTTGTCTGAGGTAAATGGTTTTTCCTCTTTGTAGCTGTAGCTTACCTCGAAATGCCATTGTTAAATTTAACTATAATCATTTCACAATTGCTGCTTTCCACAGAGTGCCGGGAATCCAGCTACTTCTACAAGGATCTCTGCTACGACGAGTGTCCACTGCGTACATACGCCAAGGTAAACGCAGACACACTGGATGAACTCGATGCGGACAATGAGGTTGGCACCCCTGAAGCCAGTTCTACGCCGGAGACGTCCAGCGAGCTGCCAAGCATTGGCAATGGTCTCATCGACAGGGACGATCCTCTGCAGGCATCGGAACGACGACGTCGCAGTGAATCCGCGGCGACTTTGACGCTGACACCACGTCACAGTCAATTCTGCGACAGCTGCGATTCAAGTTGCTTGCGGTGCTATGGCCCGAATGTCTCCCAGTGCAGCACCTGTCCTCCAGGCAGCCAACTCCGCAAGTTGTCCCAGACCAACGAGACCTATTGTTATGCCTACGTTGTACGCAGCACTATCGATAGCTCCAACCTGTCGGCCAATGAAGAACTGGATGGCACCTACAAGATCCAGTACATGCAGTGGACCACAGCGTTGCTTGTGATTGCCGTGGTCGTGTCCATAGTGGGCGTGGCGGTGGCCGGTGCCATGGTGTACCATCGAAGAGCCAAAAAGGACGAGATGTACACTCGTGTGTCGCTCATGGCCGAGGACGAGAGCGACGAGGATAACGAAGAGGATATATTTACGGCGCATAAAAAATCTCCCTTCGATGTTGTCGAATATCACGACTATTGGCCACCGCAGCCCAGTGAGGTCCTCGAGCCAGACCATCAAAATAATGCAGATGAGGAGGAATAGCGTATTCTTATAAAAACAATTAGTTATAGTTATCATTTATTGATTACTGCTCATCCTCACAATTCATATTTGGATGATTTTTAATTAGTTTCGATATTCTTGATTTCATTTAAAAGTCATAAAGGATTTTCATAGCATTTAGTGAGATCTTTTTATGGCATGCATTTAAATTATTCCGATTTTTGAAAAATTGTTTTTATAATGTATTTATCGTAGTAATAAGCGAACGAGAATCAAATAAAATATACCTTCTTATAATATATCTTTTCTGTGATTATTGACAAAATACATCCTTTTTTACAGAGCAAACAAGTTAGGCAAAAACTTGCCTAAAGTAATTGCATACTCTCGGGCTGAAGATTAAATTTTAAAAATAACTACTACAAAATTCATTGCATACTTTTAGGACGTCGCGTAATATCTTTAAATGCTCTTTGTCGATAGAAGAACGGTTTTTGCGTCAAAACTGGCTCTTTTTTTTCCTGTTGGCGCAATGGCACTTTATTTTTCGATTTGGCTTTTTTTCATCAGTTCAGAATCAATTATTTAGTATAGTTTTAGGTTGAAGTACATATTTATTTTTATTTAATAACAATCACTAAATTAAGATGAAAATATGAATATGTGTTATTGCTTTAAGTGTTTGTGAACGAAATTTTTTTATTTAATTAAATGCTAAAATAAAATGAATTGCAAAAAAAAAGTTTTGGCTCTTTTTTAGTCAATTTGGCTCATTTTTTGTTTTGTTTGTTTTTGGCTCAATCAGAAATTTTTAAGTGGCAATCGTGGATAGAAGCTACATTACCTAATATTTTTATCATATCAATCATTTCTATTGTTTTTTTTTTTTTTGTAATTTTTACAAAATGTATAATACGTTGTTGTGTAATTATTATTTATTTCTGCCGCAAAAAATATTGTGAGTAATTTGGTAAACAATGTTATTAAATAGGAAAAACAAATAATTCAAATACTATTATATGGTATTACAAGTACGTATGAATTGTTCACACTTGAACCCCGCTCTCCAGTGACTGACTATACGGTTGTTAGCTTAGATGAATTTGGTCTTATCAGGTGCTTATCAGGTGGGTTTTGTGAGTGCATACATAGAGGGAATTATTGACAATGGTCAAGGGCCTTATTTGTGACTATATAAGTGCGACACTTTGGTAGCTGATGGAACAGTCTCTTTACGAAAATGCAGCCGGGTTTAGCACTGATTCTATCCGTCCTCGTCCTCGGTTTCTGCTGCCTGTGGCAGGCGGGACAGGCGTGTCAGTCGATCGAGCAGCGCTTCAAGTTTGATAACAGCGACATTTATCTGAGGTTGCGACGCGGCGATAAGTTGCAGTACGAGCTGATGAAAGGAAGCCGTAGTCTGCAGACCGTGACATTGGATAACTTTGAGACCAGCAATAATCTGGAGGCCACCACAACGGGCAGCTACAAGTTGAGCGATGGCACGACCAGCATCGAGTTCTCCCTGGTCAAGTCCACCACAAGTGTCACCCACATCCGCGTGGCACGTGATCAGGTGGTGAAGGGCACGCAGCCCAGGGATTGCCTGGCACTCAACACAGGTCGCACCCATTGGTATGGCGGCTCGGAGCAGAAACAACATTACTGGCCAGTGGAGCGACAGCAATATAGCAACTTCTCCTATGTCCCCAAGGAGCTGGGCAACATGGGCGTGGCTGAGCGCTACTGGGTGAACAGTGACGGGTTCTTCCTGTACGTGGACAACACGACGCCACTGTTCATCGACCAGAATGCAGTCGGGCATGAGGATCAGCTGTGCATCAGCGCCCTCAGCGTACTGCCCTACGATCCGCGTCTGTCCTCTGCCAAGTTCAGCTATCAACTGGCCTTTGCCAAGGATGCGAAGGCGGCGCACATGTACGCCGTGGAGACGCTGCTGGGTAAGCCAACTGGCTATCCGGATGAGCGGATGGTCCAACATCCCGTCTGGTCGACATGGGCGCTGTACAAGGCGGAGGTCACCGACGAGGTTGTCCGCGATTTTGCCAAGCAAATCATCGACAATGGCTTCGAGAACAGTCAGCTGGAGATTGATGACGACTGGGAGGATTGCTATGGTGCACTCACGTTCCGTAAGAACAAGTTCCCGGATGCCAAGAAGCTGACTGATGACCTGAAGGCTCTGGGCTTCCGGGTTACACTCTGGATACATCCGTTCATCAACAACAACTGCACGGCCATCTACGAGACGGCCAAGCAACTGGGCTACCTGGTGCTGGATCATGCGGGCAGTGCCGACACCCAGTGGTGGAACAGCCAGCCAAAGGATGCCGCCTATCTGGACTTTACCAAGACGGCGGTTCAGGAGTGGTTCACCACACGATTGAAGCGTCTGCAGACGGAGGACGGCATTGATAGCTTCAAGTTTGATGCGGGTGAGACCAGTTGGATACCCACTGATCCCGTGCTCCAAGGTGATGCCAACCAGTCGCCTCTCCAGATCACTACCGACTATGTGCGCACTGTGGCTGCCTTCGGAGATGTGATTGAGGTGCGCTCAGCTCAGAACACACAGGACTTGCCCATTTTTGTGCGCATCGTGGACAAGGACTCCGAGTGGGGCTGGAACAACGGACTCGTCACGCTGATCACATCGCTGCTGCAGATGAACCTGAATGGCTATCCATTTGTGCTGCCCGACATGATCGGCGGCAATGGCTACAACGAGAGGCCGCCCAACAAGGAGCTCTTCCTCCGCTGGCTGCAGGCCAACGTCTTCATGCCCAGCCTGCAGTTCTCCTTTGTGCCCTGGAACTTTGACAGCGAGACCATCGAGATTAGCAAGACCTTCACCAAGTTGCACTCCGATTACACGCCCTACATCATGAAGCTCTTCAAACGGGCCACGACAACCGGCGAGCCCGTCAATGCGCCCCTCTGGTGGATCGCCCCCAATGATGCAGTTGCTCAGAGCATCTACGATGGTAACTAACGATCCCTATACGATCCCAATTGCATTCTTTAACTGGCATTCTTTTCGCAGAATTCCTTCTGGGCGACGACATCATTGCGGCGCCCGTAGTTACGGAAGGTGCCACCAAGCGGGACATTTATCTGCCCGAGGGACAGTGGACGGACGGCAATGGCAGTGGCGTCTATACAGGTCCAGTGTGGCTCATGGAATACCCAGCACCACTCAACACCTTGCCTTACTTTGTGCGGGTTGGCTTTCAGCTGAATTAATTTAAATTATTAGCATTAATTTTTGGCGCTTCATTTTAGCAGCATTAAACTTTCAATTTATAAAACCGTATGCGAATGAATTTATTACTCGAATGGGTTTTTCAGGGACTAAATACTATTTTGAAGATTACTAAGAGTTCATTTCCAATTAGTCTATGGGAGTCTATGAAATTGCTTCCTATATAATCCACAGATGGCCTATTTATTTGAAATCTTATTGCGGTTTAAGTCTTGATCTCTTAAGAATCTGTCTTAACTATAGATAGATTAAACTACTTATATGAGTGGAACCTAAGACTAACTTAATTGATGCCTATCTCAAACATAAATTTTATTTACAAACCAAATACTAACATAACAAAACAATCTCAATTAAAAGTCATTAAGACAAAAGAAGATTTAAACAACTATAAATATCACAGCTAATTTCGTCAAATGGAAATGAACTAATGCATTCGAGTGCTGTCAACGGAATTTGCTGGTTTGTGCTTATCCAGTGTTTGGTTCGACAGTACGCGCAGATAATCCTTGAGCAAGGGCTCCGAGGATTCTCCTGATGCGGAAAAGCTAATCGCAGAACTTGGCTTACGGAAACGTCCATATTCACGCTCAAAGTCATCGGCATCCTGGGTCAGAATACTCTTGAGATTGAGAACGCTGAAATGAAAGAAGTTGGAATTTCAGATGTATTTAATTGAATGGAGAAATAGACTCACTTGGATTCTACGCTCTCATACTCATGCTGCACATTCTTCTCATACATGGCCAGCTTCAGGGCATGGATGCGCTTGGCAGCACGCCTCCATTGCTTTTTGTAGCGATCCCTGGCCTTGGACATGTCGTGATAGCGCACATTCTGCTGTCGCATCTCGGTGATCATCTCCTTGAGCTCACTGCCGTTGGTTGTGTGCTGACGCAGCTCCATAATTTGCTGTTCCATGTGGCTGATGCGCTGCTTCAGCTGCATCTTCTCTTGCGCCAGCTTGGAGTTCTCCTCCTGCATTTCCAGCGTGCGGCTTTCGAATTGCCGCAAATGATCCTCCAGTACGACTATGTGCTGCTCCAGTTCATTGAATTTAAACTCATAGTTGGCGTCCACACTGACTGATTCCTTAGCTGCAGTCTGCGATTGCTTCTTTTCCAACGGAGTCGGTGCTTTGCTCTGACTTCCGAGACTACGCAGGTACTCCAGTGCCTTCAGCTGCATGTCATCCTTAAGCTCCATACTGACTGCCAGTATCTGTTTGATGCTCTCATCCAAATTGCTTGTACTTGTTGACGTATTGACGCCATCCTTCGAACATTTTGTTGTTGTTTCATCTACAGTTGCCTTCGATTGATCATACATATGGACGGTGACCTCCAAACGGGAGACCTGTGCATCCAAATCCAGCTGCGACTTGGGACTCTTCATCATGGAGTCGCAGTCATCCTCCTGTGCCTTAGCTGCTGCCTTAGGTAATTTCTTTTTAAGAGGTTTCTTTCGCACCTCAAGCTCACTGGACTCTGCACCTGGTAGCTCGGATTGAGCTGTTATCCTGGCAGAACTCCTTTTCTCAGGCTGTTCCCAGGCAGTTGCATCGTATATGTGTCTCAGCTCCAGTGAATCCTGTGTTGAAGATTTCTTCGCGACTCGTCTGGACTTTGTTGCAGGAAATTCAATTAAGCTGGATTCTTCGTGCTCTGTAAATTCATGTTCTGCAGGAAGGACGTTCTCCAAATGCTTAGCTTCCTTTACTATCCTTGTCTTGGACTTTAACTGGCTCGTTGCTCGAGGTTCCCCTTCGCTTGGTATCTGATCCTTCCAGATTTCATTAGTTGCCTTGTTCTGTTTCAGTACTTTCCGTTCCCGTCTAATTGCTCCTCTATAAACGAACTATCATTATCCATTTCCGAGCTGAGATACGCATTCATGTGCTCCGTTTTCTTCTTGGAGGATCTTCTGGAGCTGTCCGACATTTGTTTTTCGTATGAGGCTTCGTTCAGTTCACCAATATACCTCTCAGTTTCCTCCAAGGCACTGACTTGATCCCTGTTAACCTCAACCCAGCGAGCACTCAGACAAAGATCTGTTTTCGACACTGCAATTTTCCTAGCGTTTTGTGGTTTCTTAACTACGACTGTCTCGCAAACTTCAGATTCAACTTGGAGATGCAGCTTTGATTTGGTCTTTCGAGCGCTGGACTTTTCCCGTTTCTCCGTGTCGGTTGTGGTGTCCACATCCTTGGCAGACTCTGCAACAACTCTCTTTCTTGACTTCTTGACTGACTTCTGTGTCTGGCACTCGAGTTCAATATTGTTCTCAGCATCAACAAAACTATTATCATCCGACATCAGATATCTATTCTGAGATATGGAATGGGTAACATTCTCCGATTTGCGCATAATCTTTGCCATTTCTGCGGCTTCCAATAACTCAATTTCTTCACTTTTAAATGCAACTTTTTCCTTGTGGATAACCCTGGGCCAACAACTGATGAATCATCTTTTAGCAAGCTTTTCTTTACTGCTTTTTTGCCGCTTGCTTGAACTTCTCTTAAATTGGGATCCATCTCATAAGCCGACAATATTTTGGATTGGCGTACTTTAGGTATAGGTATAGGATCCACCTGAGCAGTTGTCTCTTTGTTTATACGTTTCATTCGATCCTTGCTCAGTTGAGACATCTCGTCATCTTCCTGCTCAAGCTGAATACTGGAATCAACAACATTCCCTTCATAATTAACATCTTCATTGACTGTGGACTTTCTACCGCTTTTCTTAGGTCGAACATCTTTAGGCAACATTTCAACCATTTGGGCATCATTACTGTTTCTATTGCGATTTCTATTCTCCACAAGAGATTCATTCGGATTCCTTGCTCTTGCGGATCTCTGTTTACGAGTTGCTTGAATTACTTCCGATAACTCTTCCACACTTCTTTGGGAATATTGCATGGCTTTGTGGGGCGTGTTTTCCTCGTCGGCATTTGAAGTATCTCGACAGAATTTGCTATTATTGTAGAGACCCAATAGCTCCGCTTCGGACTCGACATCCTCTTGCGAATCAAGTATTTCCGCATCCTGTTGCTCCAATTCCAAAAGTCTGGTGAACTTCTTGCGTCGCACATGGAACTTATGATCATCTCCATCTGCATCAGCATCAGGGTCGGCATCAGAGTTAGGGGCATCACTTAGGGGCGACTCCACGACGCTTTCCCGTTCATCCGAGTCGGACAACTCGGCGCCAACATTTAAGCTGTTAATGGAGACGTTCTCGGGCTTACAGTGCTCATCGGGCGTGAGATGCGACCAGTCGCCGACGCTCTCATTGACCCGATCCTTGGGCACCTCGTGTATGACCGCTTTGCTGCCGACGCAGTTGAGACTGATCTGATCCTGCGTGTCCTGCTGCCTTTGTTGCTGTTGCTGCGACAACTGTACATCAGGTGCCCTCTCCTGCTGGTGCCAGCACACCTCCTGGATGTCCACCGTGAACGTGTACTCCATTATGGGCTTGAGCTCCCGTGCACTGGCCATGCGACCGAAGCGTTCAAAGGCGAAGCATCCGCTTTGCGTGAACTTTCGATTGTCGGCAAAGTATTTGTCCGAGGGCAGCAGTTTGCCAAAGTCCATGCGGTAGTTGGCTGTAATCAGGTGGAATATAGATGTAGATTGAATTATAATCATAGAGTTCGATGCTCACCAATTGAGGTGCCATTGATGTACATGTTGATGGGCAAGTAGAATATGCGCTGGAAGTAAAGGCGAATGCTGCGAAGGGACGATTTGAAGCGCAGGCCGAGGACATCGTCCAGCGTATAGCAATCGGAATCGTTGAGTTTCAATTCAATGTTGGTCACATTGCCGACAAAGTCGAACATGAGGAGCACCACGTTGACTTCCTTGCCGTGATAGAGGGACTTGACGAATCTGTTGAGATTCTTGAGCTGCTTGAACTGCAGCACCACCTCGATGATGTCACAGTCGACCAGAGGATTGTTGCCCACCTGCAGCAAGCCCAACTGCACCAGAGACTGCACATAGACATTGGCCTAAAAAGCATCAAAGGACTGTCAGGTGAATCTCCGATTAGGTTAATCCTTAACTCACCTGCGACTGCAACATGTTGGCAGTGATGGAATGACCAGGCGACTGCAGGGGCGGCACACGCGGCTGCTTCTCCTGCTGGATGATGTGACAATTGTTTGGCGATGAAACGGGAATGGGGATTGAGACTAAGCTACTCACTGCGCTGTTAAAGACCATCAAATGCTTGAACTCCTTGGTATGCAACAGACTCTTCTTGATTATGGTCAGCATCAGCAACACTTCCGGCTTGTGGGATCGAAACTCATTGCTAATGCAGATCAATTTGTGCCAGAACATTTTCAATTGCAGTGCGCTGTTGTTGCCGCCCAGGCCCAGCACGGGAATCCCTCGGACCGGCAACAGCAACGAGCCAATTGTCTTCCGCTGCGAGCTGCTGCCGCTGTTGCAGGCAAAGAAGGTGACCTTGACGGGCCGATGATCGGTCTTGATCCGCTTGATGCCCGCCATGTCACACTCCCAGATGCAGTTGCTGTTGAAGATGATCGTCTCGGTTGTCACCGACGGTGTGCCCTCCACCTCAAAGTCCACGGTGTTCAGTGCCGCATTCATTATGATCTGATCCCGTTCCCCCTCCCTCATCTCACGCCCATAGAAATTGATTGCTGGAATTACAGATTAATTAGTTAATTCGAATAATTACTCTGTAGTTATTCAACTCACCTTCCACCACATGGAGGACCACACAAAAGGTATTATCCGCATAGCTGGCACTGGCGTTCGTACTGCTCCGATCTGTGACAGCCGATGACCGGGTTTTGGTATTGGTATTGGTATTGGTATTGGTTCTGACCATGACGGAGGATCGATTCGCCGAATGCGCACTGTACTGTGTAAAATAACTAAATAATTTCAAACCTTAAACAAAACTTTTAACAATGCACTCAACTTAGGTTAGAATTTAACTTATATTTGTGTGTTTGCTGCTGATCTATAATTTCTAATATAACTTAAGACTGCTTATATTGTTTCTCTTGCGTCGCTTCCCATATATTCTTTAGCAAGTACTGAAAATACCCGGCTAACTTTGTTGTTTACGGTTGAAAAAAGTTTCCATGACAACGGTTTATTCTATCGATTGTAGGGTTGCTCGTGAGTGAGTGAATAAACGTGAGTTATCGGTAGTCGTGAATTTAAAGTCGATATCCTGTTTGATTCGATACTTTTGCTTGCTCTATCGATCAAGAGTTGCATTCTCGGCGACTATCTCAAGTATATCGATATACTATCAATAAGTAATTTAAATAAATTTTAATATTACATTTATCGGACGTTATTAAATAAGTCGTGTGATGTACATAAAACAGTATTTCATATTTATTATTTATTTAATACAATTTGTAGTCTCAGTTAATTATTCTTTGCTAGGCCATCCCCCGTCCCGAAATGGCCATTCTGTAGCCGATGGGTCTTGAGTGCTGTGCCCTGAATGAAGCGTTCCCCGCAGGTGTCACATTGATAGGGTCGCTCGCCGGTGTGTCGTCGAATGTGGAGCGTGAGATCGTTGGACTGTGTGAAGCTCTTGTCGCAGTAGGTGCACTTGTAGGGACGTTCGCCATTGTGGATGCGCATATGCTGCTGGAGCTTGTAGGAGCGAGCGAATCCCTTTTGGCACACGGTGCAGACATGTGGCCGTTCGCCAGTGTGGGTGCGTCGATGGCACTGCAGATCGGAGGAGCGGGGGAAGGCCATGTCGCAGAAGTCGCACTTGAAGGGCTTCTCGCCGGTATGGCGACGTATGTGTATAATGAGATTGGAGGAGGAGCTCACCGCCTTGCCACAAAAGGCGCAGAGAAAACTTTTCTGTTGCTTGGCGACACTTGAAGACGTTGATGTTTTTGCTGGAGAAACAGTTGGACCAACTGCACCAGGTGCATGACACTTCTTTACATGGGCTGTCAGTCGATCCTTGCGGTTGTATTTACGCGGGCATTGACCGCACTGAAAGATCTGGGACTCCACTGCAGGTGTCTCTGGATCAGGCACTGCTGCTGTATCATCATTTCCGGGATGCTGCAATTGAATGTGCAGCAGCAGATTTGACTCCCACATGAACTTGTAGCCGCATTTGACGCACTTGAATTGCTTCTCCGTGTTGCCACATTGCACACGCCGATGGTAGGCAATGAGATGTGGGGAAACGCTCTTATAGATGCACTGATCACAGCCCTCCGTGATCCGTTCCAATCGATGCATGGCCTGCTGATGCTGGTGCAGCTCATACTTGCGGACACAACGCAGCTGGCACATGCCGCAGGTGTAGTGGCTGGGCATGCCAGGCGGCTTGGCCTCCTCATCCGTTTCCGAGTCCTCCAGGTGCAGCTCATAGCCCAGCTGATTGGTAATCGAGTAGTTGAGCATCGATCCAATTTCATGATGAGTCCCGCTCGGTGTGGACGCCAAATGGGAACGTAGTGCGGCAATTGTGGGAAAATGAATATCACACACCTTGCATTGGATGCACTTCGGGCCATGGGGATGACGGCTGGCATTGAGCAGGGACTCGGCGTAGGGCAGCTGCGTGGCATTGATTCCATGGCGCTCAATGTGCTGCAGGAGATTGGCCTGACGATAGAAGCGACGGGCACACCAACGACACCGATAAATGCTCGATTCCTGGGCATGCATTAGTGTGTGCCTCGTGAGATCCTTTTGCATTTTGAAGCTGCGATTGCATTCGGTACAATCGTAGCTGACAACAGGAAGGCGACCGGCTCCATTCAATTGGATGCCCAAGTTCGTCTGCTCTCCAGTTGTTTCCTGATGCGCCACGTCCGTGTGCAGCTTCAGATTGTCGCGCCAGCGAAACCTTAAGGGACACTTTCGACAGAGGAAACGCTTGTGGACGTTACGACAGAGACTACGATAGTGATGATCCAGCAACTGGTCATTGATGAATCTGGCCTGACAGTGGGTACAAACGTGTGTTGCCTGTTCCCATGTATGCTGCTCCAGCTGGTGGGCATAGAGTTGATGTTTACGTGGCCAGTTCAGCTGGCAAAGATCACAATAGTATTGTCGTCCTCTGCTGCTGCTCCTTTCCACTTCGGCTGAGTCCGAATCCGTTTCAGTTTCGCTGCTGTCCAGACTAAGCTCAATGCCTGCCTCGTTGGTTATTGAAATGAATCTCTCCAGCTCAGTGCCCATGCCCACATCCGCCTGGATGCGTTCAATTAATTGTTGCTCATCCAGCAGAGTCCCCTGCTCCGGATATAGAGCCCGGCATATAGTCTCTATATTCTCCGGCTTGACACGCTCCTCCGCAAATTCCACAGCAAACTGATGCTTCACCAAATGCATGCGTAGATCAGAGATCTTGGTGTGCCGAGAGAGACAGATCATGCACTGGATCAGCTTGCATCCATTCGGTTGGCACAATTGCGTCAACACCATTGGCATTCGCTGTAATGTCGTCGGATCCGGATCGCTGTTAGGCACAACCGCCGCATCCAAATGCTGCTCGCCGTGGACACGCATGTGGGACTTGAGGCCATCCTTGCGATGGAACTTGCGCTCGCAGTAGCTGCATTCGTACTGTGCCGATGCCTGCGGCTGATGGATGCGCCTATGACGCGTCAAATCCTTTGGCCAGATGAAGACCTTCAATTACAATACATTAATAAATATAATTAGATGTTTATCCGCAATGTTTAAGGGCACCTTTTCACATTCATTGCACTGTAGCTTGGCAGCTTGTTGGCGTTTGCTTCTTAGCCTGGTATTGGGCACACTACCAGCGACATCATCCGTCTCTGTCTCCGCCTCGTGCTGCAGTTCCATGTGTCGCTCGTAGTTGGACTGCCAGATGAAATGGAGACTGCAATGCTGACAATGGTACTTTGCATGCCGCTTCGCACAACTGCGTCGACGATGCTGGCGAAGCAGCGGTTCAGCCACAAATCCCAATCCACACTTGTCGCACACGTGGGGCAGTGTGTCATCCACCTCACTGTGGTGATTCTGTTGGTGCTTCAGGAGCTGGGCAAGGCGTTTTGTGTTCACACCACACAGATCACAAGAATGGACATCTGCGGCATACTGATCGCTTAAATCCGTATCGGAGTCGAAGAAATCCAGCTCTTGGCCGCTGCCTGTGCAGGCATTGAAGTAGCGACCATAATCCTCTGCCCCAAAGTCCCTCGCTATTTGTGTGCTGAGCTCCGTCTGGTTGCAGGTGGATCCATCGGGATAGTTACATCGAAAGAAGGTAGAACGTCGATCAGGATCAATGCCGGTTTGTCCATCGCAATGAGTTACTAGATGGGCACGTAGTGCCGACATACTTTGCAGTTGCTCATCGCAAAGGCAGCACTGAATCTGACGGCTTTGACTTCTCTCCTGATCCTGTGCCTCTGACCATCTCATGCGATGGGAGCACGCATGATGCTGCAGGTTCTGCCGCCAAATAAATTTGCCTGGACAGTTGGGACAACTATAGCGCTTCATCTGATTGTGGCACTGTGTGCGCTGATGCTGTTCCAGTAGCTTAACGCACACGAAGCCAATTTGGCACTGGTTGCAACGTTGCCAGGGAGTTGCCTCAGTTGTCGGTTGAGTGTGCTCCTCAAGCGTGTGCCGCATCAGGCGATATTTGCGTGAGAAGTGTGTGTTGCAAGGTTGGCATTGGTATGGAGGCGGCATTCCTGCCAATTCCTCGTCCGAGTCGCTCAGACAAAGCTCATAGCCATGTGCGTTGACCACCACACAGTATTTGTCCAGGTGATCTCTTCCCTTGGCTATGTCCGCACACACTTGTTGCTTAATCTGCATCAAGTCCAGCTGCTGGCCGTTAAACTGTTCCATGATAACATCGCTATCGGCGCAGAGATTCGACAATGTTTCAATGCTAACATGGCTGGTCAGATGCTCACGAAGTTCCTGAATCCGCTGGCATTTCAGGCCGCACAGCTTACACTCCACACGCTTGAGGCGTCCCGAGCTGTACAGACGTTCCGCAAAGCGCCACTCGTTGCCCAGCTGAAGAGCCTGCCGCTTGGCTTGGCGCTTCTCGTGCGATCGCAAATGGTACATGTACTTGTCCTTGCGGATAAATCCCTTGCCACAGCTGTCGCACACATAGCCAGCCTGCTCGAAGTGGACGCGAGCGTGGCGTTGCATGTCGCGATGCCACGAAAACGTCTTGCCGCACACCTCGCACGCGTGGCGTCCTTCCTTGTTGATAGCTTCCATTTTGGGCTTACGTGCAGGACGACCGCGACGACGCTTGAGCGGCATTGCGCTGGACTTTTCACAACTGCAAGAGAAGTTCCTATTATTGCAAGTTGCAATATCCATTGAGGTACTTACTCTGCTTCATTGTCGCTGTCTGTTCCAAGCTTTGTCTTCCGATTGCTGCGTCTCAGCTGTGAAGGTTTAAGGTCTAGCACATCATCGCTGGAATTTTAATCAGTATAGGCCACCATTACTCATACAAATTAATTACTCACTCGGCCGCATCCGCCGGGCTGCTGTCGGTCTCACTTTCCGGCTGCATCTTTAAGGCTGCAACAGGCACAGCTGCCACTTTGTCCACATTGTGTCCGTCCTTGGCTGGCTCCAAGGCAACGTCTGTTTCTGTCTTTATGTGCTCTGGGGCTATGTCTATGGGCGTCTCATCCAGACACTGCAGTCCCTTGCGTATTCTGTGCAACAGTTGCTCCTGCACCTGACGAGCTTGCAGCACAAATGCATAGGCCTCTTCCAGCTTACGCAAGCAGTCGCCACACAAATGCTGGGGCAGATTGTCGTCTGAATGTTCCATTAGGGGCTAAAAACAATAGAAGTATTATTGAGCAATAACAGTTTTGTGTTAGTATTTCCCAAATTCTGCAACATACATCGTTTTGTGTCAACTCATGCAACATGTCGTGGAAACTTTTGTTTGCATATTTCTCGGTGTACGTTGAGAGCGCTAACAAATTTACATCCTGTAGAGCACATGTGCGGCAAATATCGGTCGGAAACATGTTGTTAAAGGGTTTTAAGAACCTTTTATTTGCAAAACATTCTTAAACGCGAAAGAATAAAAACACACATAAAAAAATCGATAGACGAGCCCAACCTATCGATAGTTATGTTAACAGCTGTGCATCAAACAGCTGTTACGTGAACAGTGCGACCACATAGAAATTTACCAGAATTTAATCGACAGGCTTTAGCACAGCTGTAGTACATCGAACAGCTGTTGCGTAAACAGTGTGACCACAAATGTTCTCTAATGTTTTGTGTACTTGGCAAATTGATTGACGTCTGGGAAACCAATTGCAAATTAGATTTTTCTTTTGAAATCTATTTGAACAATGACAAGGACATGTAGAGTCTGCGGTGGCGCAGATGGACGCTATTGGATTGAGACGCCAGTCGAAAAATACGCAGAGAAAACATTCAATCAACTGCTGTTGGAGCTAACCAGACTTGAGGTATGCAAATTCCCACCCCAACCGCTCTTGCCTTTTCACAAAAAAGAAAACAAAATGATAACAGACAACTAATTGCTTTTAGGTCGCTTTGGATCGAGCTGACAAGCTGCCGCCCTGGCTTTGCCGCAACTGTGCACAGAGGTTGGAAAATGCATACGATTTTGTCGTGCAAGCGCGGAAAACTCACGAGCTCTGGATCGAGAAACTGGCAACAGAAGCAGCTCTGGATGATGCTGAAAAAGGCACTTTGGAATGCCTGCGAGAGGCGCCAATACAGTTGCTGGAGATTGAGGGAGTGACAATTAAAATGGAAGAGCCCTCTGAACCCGCCATGCCCCAAAGTGACCCAACCATTTCAGTTGATCCGCTCATCAAGAAAAACCTAGACGATGGTAGCGATGATGAAGACGACGTGCCGCTAAAGCAACGCAAAGCCGACTGCGCAAAATTGCCAATGTTACACAAGTGCAATAGATGCGACAAAACCTTTAGATATGTGACAAATCTCTTCAGGCACAAACAGCGAGATCACAGTCCTGTTCCAAGCAAGGCAAAGAACAAATCAGGAGCGGCAAATGCAAGTGCTGAACGCTCAGAGCCATTCCTCCACAATTCGGAGTAAGTAGACAGCTCAGTTAAATAAATAATCAGCATAATACGAGTCTGACCCAATTTCAGCGTGGACGATGATGATGATAACTACTACAAATGTGATCAGTGCGATAAGTCCTATAAGTACATAATGCTCCTCATCAAGCATAAGCACAAAGCGCACGGCGCCAACCAGTTGCCAGCGGAGCCAATGCCAATTCGAAGAAGCGAATCTTGCTCGGAGCAAACTCCTAAAACCATAACAACTCAGCGTCAGCGCTCAAAGGCGCCCAGCACAGATTCCTTGGTGCATAGTTTAATCAAAGAGATTAAGTAGGTTAATAATTGAGATCTATTCAAAGCTTACTATTAATGAATTGTTGTTTTTAAATAGAACACCTGAGGAGGACGACGCAGACTGCACAGGCTCCGACAATTATTACAAGTGCGATCAATGTGACAGGTCCTACAAATATATCGTGAGTCTCATCAAGCACAAGCACAAGGAGCACAATGAGTACAAGGATTCCGAAGAGGATGAGGACGAAGCATCCTCATCCACTTATGCTGCAGCGAACCCTTCAATGTCGAAGCCTTCACGCATCGACCGGAGGGTGAAGAGCTTCGATCTACATCGCTGCAAGCCGAATGGCTCCAAGGAGATTCAATGTATGGTCTGTCTGCGAAGATTTGTCAAACTGAGAGAGCTGCGCGATCACCTCAAAGCACATCCCAAAGACTTTACATTCGAGGGTCACGGCGAGCCCATTGAGCGCATTGCTGAGGGCTTTTACAGGACCGCCGTGGAATCAACGGCTGTCGGCCTGAAAAGGCGTATTCTAAATGATCTCGACATTGGCATGTATGGCCGCTATTATTCCATAACCAATGAGGCGCGTTACGAGATGAACCTGGACAGCTCGGACACGGACAGCGACGGCGAGGCGGGAGTTGTTGAGCGTCGCAGCTATGCCTGCGAACTGTGTGATTCGCCCTCCGCCATTTGGCCACGAAAATTTCAGCTGCATGAGCATCATCGTCAGGAACACACTTGGCTGGAGGCGCCCTACGTCTGTCAGCGCTGTGATTCGCGCTTCCTGAGCGCCCAGCTGCTCGACCATCATACGCAGAAACTATGCCAGAATACTCTAAAGCGTTTCATGTGCGACAAGTGCCCGCAGCGATTCTTCTGGCGTCGTAATCTGCGTGCACATCTCGTTGAGCACAAGAACAAGGTGGGACATCCATTTCTTAATGCAGTTATAACAATATCTTGATCTCTCAATTGGTTTTAGCAAGAGAATTACCCATGTGATCAGTGCTCACGCAGTTTTCAGGATAAAAGTGCCGTGACGAAGCACAAGCTCATGCTTCACGATGTCAGCAATGAGCTGATACCTTGTCGCTGGTGCACACGGACATTCTACCGCCCCGCCCTGCTGCATAAGCATGTGAGGCGTCATGGCTTCACTGGAGAGGATCTGCCCTTGGCTGAGACACTGCTGGCGGACGCCGCCAAGCCATCCGGTCCAAAGACAATCATTTGCAAGCTATGCGACATGCAGTTCATCAGCATTGCCGATCTGCGAAGACACATTTCAATGCAGGCACACAGCGTTGACTTTTGCAATTATATGATTAGTACACAGGATGGATTCGAACTGCAGCTGGATGAGACGGACGATAGCGATGAAGAGACCCCTGCTGGATCTGCTGGCAGATCCTACCGGTGTGATCTATGCGATATGGCCTTCCAGCGTCGAAGGGACATGAGCGAGCATCAGTATTCCCTGCACACATTCGATAAATTGCCCTATTCCTGTGAGCAATGCATCTACAAGACAGTTGACAAGGTGAGTAGATACCATCTACGGTAACTAATGTAGTCTTAACCAAATTTCAATTATTTCAGAGCATGCTGGAACATCATTTGCGCACACAGTGCCTAAACCAGGAGAAGAAATTCAAGTGCTCCCGTTGTGGCTACAAATTCATGTGGAAGGAAAATTTGGAACAGCATATGGCCAGCCAACATTCCAAATCTTCCAATCAGACGACCGTTGCGACCAAGCGAAGTCGTCGCTTTAGATACCAGTGTCCGCACTGCTGGCGCTCCTTTGTGGTCCAGCCCAGTCTGGACAAGCACATACGTGACATGCACGTGGCCAAAAAGAATCCCGGCAAGAAGTATCTATGCTCATTGTGCGGCCTGGAGTCGCTCACTCCCAACAAGCTCAACATCCACATGCGCCGTCACAACGGCGAGAAGCCATTCAAATGCGATCTCTGCGACATGTCCTTTACAGTTTACTATGAACTCAAGGTTCATCGTCGAAAGCACACGGGCGAGCGACCCTATCAATGTACTTTCTGTGCCAAGGATTTCGCACGTCCGGACAAGCTAAGGCGACATGTTTACATGCACAGCGTTAAGCGTTAAAGTAAGATAAGCTCGTAGAAGAATGTATCTAATAAAATCACTGTATGCATAAAAATACTAACTTGGGTCAATGTACAAGTGTTTCTCAAGCTCCCAAGGCCGTTGTGAGGTAAGCATAGTTTGCAGATCTCCTCAGACACTGCAATTAACTGATCATTAAACATTGCAAACAAGTTTTCCCATCACACCCAAGATTTAAATGGAATTTAATTTAATTAAATAGTGGACAGCAATTTGGAGTTTATAGTATGATCGGCAACTTAGAAACTTAAGAGGTATTTCAGATACTTGGCGATTAATTTGAATACAAATGTACTTTTATGTTAAATAAGTGTGAGTGTGAGTGTAACATGAATCTCTCAAGCTGCATGAGCTTTTACCAGATGCCGAAACTCAGAGCTTGAACTTTCGCTCAGTTGCAATTATTACTTTGGACACGAAACACGCGATCACTGGAAGCGGATCGTATATTGTACAATGGCGACTGTAAATGCACCGGAATGGGTTAATAAACAACTATTTACTGGACTGCTTAAGCACAATTATAATGATTTTGAAACAATCGAAAAGTTCGTTTGTACCGCGGCGATCAGTGGGGGGGAAAACTATCTGACAATTGTGCTGCGCATTGAAATTGAAATGCAAATGAAAGGTGGGTTTGTCAGTGACACACATGTATCTACGGAGAGAAAGAGAGAGATAACTTGGGCTTTACTTAACAGATAAGAGCAACAAAGAGATCAGTTACATACTGAATATCGGCAGAGCGACGCGGCGAAATAAAGTGAACAGCTCGGGTGTTGGATTTGGACTAATGGCCGAGGAGTTCGGCAGATTTATTGAAAACTCTAAAATTATCTTAAACTACTTATATCTATTAGAATAGTAACCTAAACAATCAATCGTTATCGTCTTCATACGACTGCAGATGGCGTCGTCTTCTTATCATCGCAGATGGTGTGAAGACTCCGTATCTGTTCGCAGACTTTATTTACTTAGGTCTACGGCCTATCATCATATCGAAGTATGTGACAATAGTGAAACTATTCTAAGACAGGGCTTATCTGAGGCTCTAGTGGAAAATTTATGTTTTAGAATTATAAGATTAAACATCCTGGCCCTGTTGAAAGGTTTACCTTTCAATACAATATATTCATATATGTATATATATATATAACTTATGTTATACAATTATAAGATTAAACATCCTGGCCCTGTTGAAAGGTCTACCATTCAATACAATATATATTATTTAAGTTTAACAATAGTATATGTATAATGTTATGAATTCAAAAGTGTATAATATTTGTAGCTTAATTTGTAAGTGTCTTGTATATAACTATGTATAAGTAAAACAATTTTTTTTTTTTTTTATATATTCAAATTATTTAAGTTCAAATTCTTATTTAATTTTAAATTCTAATTTTTTGTTTTTATACATTTGTCGTGGTTCTTATCTTAATTTCAAAATGTCTCTATTTTTTCATAAAGACTTAATGTCCGCCACAATAACCTTATTATTTTTATAATTCTTTAGATATTATTGTTTTACATTTTTAGTTTCTTAATTCTTTTACGATCATTACCTAAGCTAGACGAGGCAGGGCAATGGTGGCAGGCAAAAATTGAGAGTTCATCTGGCAGACTCGCTTGAATAGATATACAATTCCCACGATGATTGCAGTGATTAATATCGCTGTTGTGGCGCTGGCAGAGTAGTGGGCTGCATGATGTAGATCCAAGTCAACAGGAAAACCCAGAATCCGCCCTTGACGTGGCAAATCGGAGATTTTAAATGTGCGCAGCTCTCCTTGAAATTTGATGTGCTCCATCGACGGTAGCTGAGTCGTCAAGTTGAGAACTGGTACCCAGAAATCCACGTCTGTTGTCAAATCTTCGTATGCCCACAAGCTGACGTCTTCCGAATGGAGATAGCATCCTGGCTGAAGCTGGAGGATTCCTTGTCCAGAAAGCTCAATTGGTTTTGAAGCACTCTCACAGAAGACATCAGCAGTTGTTTCATTTGGGATTGAAAACAACCATGAATTCGGCTTGTGAAGCTGGTACCAAATGTTCTTCGGCTGCATTATATTTACGTAGCAGCTATCTGGTATCGTAGATCTTTTGAGTAGTAACAGCACTTCACAATTAGTTGCTGCTTTCACGTTAAAAAGGGGATGGCGTTGTGCACATAGTGTGAGATCATCTATTTTGTGGCAATGATCCCAGTTGTTTTCGGACATGCCGTAATACACTGTCTTCGCATCATCCATTAAGACATATTTGTATTCTGGCTTGATGCTGACGAATCGTTCAGTGTGTTGAACAGGTTGCGGATACACTTGGAACGCTCTCAGTTTCTTGTGGTTTATTAACGGGATCCTTACATTGAAGAGAATGGCTGAGCTGGTTGTCCTCGTCGTTATTTTGGATATCCGTCCGAGGTCAAGCGGATCGAGTGTTGGTAGTTGTACTCCTTCTGGCATATTCAGGACAATTCTTTGGATTTGCTTCTGAAATTGTGTTGTTGGAAGCAAACTATCCAAAAAATTTCCATTTGTGTTCCAGATAATGTTAATAATGTCACGTTGCAGCCGCTCGAACGCATCCATGGCCATTGACAGTGTTTCGTATGCATCCAGAAACACTTCATGGTCAATCGCTGTATTCAGGGCATTCTTCATTGAGTACATTGCTGTGTTTATAATGTTGAAGTTACCCCAAATGACTTCATTTTGTTTTTTCATCACTTGGACGGTTGCATCCTGGACCGAAGATTGGTTGCGTAGCAGGTCGAGCAAGTACTCCTCATTTTGTCTACTTTGTTGGACCTTTTGCAGGAGTTCATCGGCGTGGTCTTCATCCATCAGCCCAAACACAGCATGGTAGATCGCTCCAAAAGCCTTCAGTGGTGCCCTCGGTACACGTTGTGTCTTCCTTGCCTGGGTTTGCTGGATGATGTCGTCGTGTTGTTGCAGCCTTGTTGCCTTGTTGGTCAGCAGCGACATCATGTTGTCGATGTGCGAATCGTTTTTTAACCTCGCTTTTATGGTCAGTAGCGACGCCCACGATTCCTCCACTCGATGCTTAAACGCCCCGTAGTCCTCCAGATCTGCATGTATGATCACATTCCACGCCGTCCTCGATAGCCCCACAATACCCTCCTCTTCATAAAATATCCCTGCCTTATTGTATGTTTGTGTTACATTTTGGCAATATGATTTATTAGTAATGCACAGAAATGTTAATATACAGAGAAGTATATTTTTGTTTTTTATCTTATTTCTTAAATTAGGTTTTCTTGTGGGGACATTTTGATTCTTTGTTTCTTCTCTTTTGTTTACTTTGGTATTGACTATTTGTTTACAACAATTATTTTCATCTTCGACTTCGGTGGGAAAAGGACAAACATTGTGTGTGGATTTCATTACCACTCCATTGCTGGTTCTTACTTCCACCATTCTACAAAGTCCATCTTTGCCAATAATGGGCTTGGTAACCCTGCCCCTCCTCCAACTCGTTTGAGCCAGATTTTCCTCTTTTAATAGGACTAGGGTCCCAGGTTTTATGTTCATTTTAGGGTTAGTCCATTTGTATCTTTTTTGCAGCTCGGACAAGTATTCAACTGACCAGCGTTTCCAAAATTCTTCCGCATTTAGCTGAACTGCCTTCCAGTGATCCCGGAAGCCTCTGTAACTTTTGTTATCATGTGTGTCTGTTATACTGGACATGGCCTCCCCCAGTAGGAAATGTGCAGGAGTCAGTACCTGTAAGTCGTTAGGATCGTCTGATAATGGTGTTAGCGGTCTCGAATTCAGTACGGCTTCTATTTGTGTCATAAGTGTCGCTAATTCTTCGAATGTCATTATTCCTACAGTTACCTTGTCAAAATGTTTCTT
>JBAMBK010001367.1:0-110782 GCA_037043435.1 Drosophila suboccidentalis
GGGTGTGTGTGTGTTTTTGTTTTGGCTGGCCGACTGTCATCATTAGTGACCACAACAAAAGTTGACAGTGCGCTAAATGGGTACACGGTCACTCCGCTTCTCTACGCTTCTATCTCTTTCTCTGTCTCTGGTTTATTTTATTTATTTTCTTTTTCTTTTTTTTTTTTTTGTAAGTCAGCACATGCTATTAAGTCATAAAAGGCGTGTCTGTAAGGTACAAGCGTTAATTTGCTGAATGTGCCTCCTCCTTTCTCCTTTTTTTTTCTAGCAGACGGCGACAATCGATAAGCTCAGTGCCAACGTGGCGTATGATAAATGTCAGACACATAAATCGGAGAGAGCCAAAAAGCGCACTCAGCACTTGGCCATGTCACCGTACAGAACAAATAACGTGTTCCTGTTATTCTTCCGGCTTGATTTTTCATGCATAAATTTCTTGTTAAACATCTAAAAATATGAATACTCGCACCAACAAGCCATAGATAAACATTTGTTATATTCCGCACTTCATGCTTTGCACATCGTATTTGCTTATGCAAATTCAAATGTAAACTGTTTTTGATAAGCGTGTAATTTTGTGCTCTCTGCCATTTTATGTATTTGCCATTTGGTAATTAAATTTCTGAATACTCCTATCACATATTTCACATCGCTTAGGCAATTCTCTTAAATAACGATACAGAGCATTGTGCAAATGGAAATATGAATTAATCATAAACGTTTCAAAAGCCTATTACCAAAATGTCAATCATTCCGATATTTAATATGAATTCAACATTAAATGAAATGAATATTTTTCCGTAAATTTATTGTGATCTGAATGGAGTATTTAGTAGTAGTAAGATTAAAGTTTAAGAATTTAGACAGATTTCAATATTTTTTAGAATTTAGTGAGTTGATGTTGGGCTCAAATAGATATACAATGAGTAAAAGAAACTCAAGTTGTACTATATTAGACTCATTATCCTATTACTTTAAGCAGTTTGCGGAAACTTAACAAGAGTTTCGCGGTGAAAACTGGAAGTACTGTAGGTCATTGACTGCAGGAAGTCAAAGTTTCTTCCAGAAATAGCAGCTATCGTATCTGGCGCCTTCCCTCAGCTATGCCACGCACCATGCGAAGCCTGCGGCAAATATTCAATGTGCAGCCACAAAATTTGCCTCTTTGATGGTTGTTGTTGTTGGCGTTGTCGAAGCCAGTTGGGGGAATGGGCGAATGGGGGAATGGGGGTTGGGAGGTGGGTGCATGTCCTTGGTAAAATGCAAGTTAAGCCTATGTAAAACAAAAGCTCGGCCGCTGGCAGTTGCCTTGTTTAGTCGACCGAAACAACAACAACAACAACGACAACAGGAGCAACAAAAAAAATCTACGAAACACCAGAACAACAACAACAGCAAACAAAGCTCATTTACACGGGAAATAGCCTAAGTGCAAAAACCATTTAAATGCAAA
The DNA here is from genome assembly GCA_037043435.1 of Drosophila suboccidentalis. Classification (NCBI taxonomy): domain Eukaryota; kingdom Metazoa; phylum Arthropoda; class Insecta; order Diptera; family Drosophilidae; genus Drosophila; species Drosophila suboccidentalis. Next base: position 1,454 of record JBAMBK010001367.1, read on the forward strand.
TTAAGCAGCAAGTGAAAACATGTGAACAAAGCTGCCATCACACACACACACACACATGTACACACACCTATACATGCATAGAATGCACGCGGCTGCCACATATTTGGGCGCAAAACTCAGCTTTTGGCATCGGTTTTGCTATTGCCAGTGCCAGTGCCAGTGCCTGTGGCTTTGGTTTTGGCTCCGACTCGGGCTGAAACTGAGGTTTGGGTTAGGGGCGGGGTCTGCGTCTGCTCTAAATGCAAAATAGTTTAGCGTCGTCAGCGCCACAACAAAATGCCTGACGGTTGCTGGTCGGCCGTATGTACAAGTATACTCGTACATACATATATTCCATCCAAGCCCATCCAGCTCATGGCTAAGCCCAAGCTCGAGCCCATGTTCTGATTTGAATAAATTCATATGCATAAATGGCCACAGTTAACAGTGATTATACTATAGGGGCATTGAAGTCAAAGCAGTCAACTGCACCTGCTGCCCATCTGATTGCCCAGTTGCTAATTGAGTCAAAGTTTTAGCCCCAACAGTCGGGATAATGTCTCTCTTTCTCACTTTCCTTTTCTCTCACTCTCTCTCTGTCTATTTCTCTTTTTGCAGGCATTCAATGAGCTATTTGAAGCCAGTGCTCTGAGCAATTTCTCAGGCATGCACGTCAGCCTAATGAAGCAACGTGCTGCTGCAGGTGTTGGCTTACCTGTTACCTGGCTTACCATTCAACGCGCTCAGCCTGACAATGTGTCACTCTGTCCGTCCGTCCGACAGACTGACATTTCGTTGCTCTTCCTCTTACTCTCAGCCTCAGTCAGTCAATGCGCATTCGTGTGTGTGCATTCGGGCGCCAATAACCGACAATTGCACTCACCAGTTGAATGAGCCCAGTCCTCTCCAGACAATGGCCTACAGGCAGCCAGGTTGGCAGCACGGCCCGTTGACCAACTTGCATTCAAATGTTACGAGTAAGAGTACGAGTACGCTATGCGATAGCCTTTGATTACGTTACTCCAATCGCCGTCTGAACGAAGTGAGTGTATTGTGAGTGTGGGTTTTATTTATGCGAACTAAATAAACATTCAGGCACGCACACTCACTACTCACTGGTATCGACTCATCTGGGAGGAGAAACCAGTGTTTGGCATTCTCCGTTCTCAATTATTTTCACACATCAAGTGGAACGAGAAATTGTTTCGTTGCTCAAACATACCATTTTCTAGTACTTTTCTATTCAGTCACATTCAGTATTCGTTCAATTTGTTTCAATTGTGTTCCATATGAGTTAACAAACACTCAATTAAATGCCACAACCAATGCAGAAAGCTTCATATCATTTCAATCATTTATAAATACAAAATTATTATTTAAAGTGATATTTAAGTGTAATAACAGGTATTTGCGAGTTTCATTGATATATATTTTAATGTCATTGGTAGATATAATTAAGGGGGCGTTAACCAACGATTGACACTGTTTCTTGCTGGTCGGGAATTCGATTTCCAGTTCATTTATGTGAGAATGATAGAACTGAATTAAGTTAAAAGTCAGTTCAATACATAATGTTGGGTTACCGATTACAAAATTGAAAACTATATCATTAACAAATTTAAATTAATGTCTGAAAAAATTCTTAATCATAATGGAAGCTTGGAAAGAAAAGACATTCACAGAATGAGTGATAACTCATTAACAAGTTAGTTTAGCTTGGTTAGTTAGTTAATAGAATTTCATAATGCAATCAGCACAAACGACATTATTTGTAAAATTGTGGGTCTGTTTTCAAAAAGCAGGTAGTGTTGTCAGATGTCTTTCACGAGGACTCGTATGTATAAAGTTGTGTCCTGCTGCAGGACCACAGTCACATCATGATTGTGCTCACAGCTCATTTGATATTAATATGGACATTCGTTTTTGGCTGTTGGTGTAGCTATTGTAGTTTGTTGTTGTTGTTGTTGTAGTTGTTGTTGTTGTTGTGAGCTGTGGGCTGTGTGGCTGCTGCTGCTGCGGCTTTTACCGCTACATATGTTTTCATTTGTTTGACGCTGACGATGACAACCCTCATCAAAAGTTGGTCCGATGACCGCTCGATTGCTCGGGCGACTGGTCAACGGCTGTTGACAGGCCACTTTGACATTGTGTGAGTGTGTGTTTGAACATGTGTGTGTGTGTGTGTGGCAAGATGGACAGTGATATATAATTACAAGTGGGGGAAAACCGAAGAAGGGCAACGTCAAAGGCTAGGCAAACTTTTGATGGCACTCACGCACAATTTAACTTAATAACAGAATGAACAAAAGATTGCGATTCTCAACATAAAGTAAACAAGTCGCATTCAGGTAATTCATTAATCAGCTTCCCTCCCTACTGCGAACCGTGTGCAATTTTCACTATAAAAGGGAGAAAAGAGAACACGCCACATTAGACCGAAGCAATTGAAAAAAAAATGTGAAAAAGTGAAAAATAAAATGAGTGATAAAAAAGGTGAAAAAGTCAATGAAAATCAAGTGCTCGAGAGCCCAAAAGAAAAAGCAAAAGCAAACTCTGTATGACGACTGGGACCAAATGAGCCAGCGTTAGAGAGCAGAACCATACACACACACGAGGCATACACACAAGCATACACATACATACAACTGTCATTTGTAGTAATTGAAATGCTGTCGAACAAAGCAAGAAGCGAGAGACTTGGGAGCATAAAAGTGTGTGTGGATGTGTGTGTTTGTGTGTGTGTGAAGCAACTATAGAAAATGCCAAGGGGTATAGAGTTGGAGCTAGGCGTTGTCGGTTCAGTCTCGCAGCACCAGAATGATTTCTAGCTATACAAACTTACTTCCGCAATGGCTGCCAGGCGAACAGGCAAACAGACGAACAGGCGAACAGCAATGACAATGCCAACAACAACAACAACAACAAGAACAACAGTAACACTGGATGCACAACAGATGTAGCTTCCATTCAGAGACGACATGTCGAATACATGTGTTGAATACGTGTTTAACACGGCCAAACGGCGACGACGACGCCGCCATCACTTGTACTTCTTCTTGTACTTGTACTTGTGCTAGTAATTGTATTGTATGCCATGCAAGAGCGCGCGTTCAAGTGCGAGTTGCGTGTGCAATCGTGCGGCAACTGGAAGGACCATGATTTGAAAGGTTGTGCATTCAGTATTGCGCTGCATCTTTGGGCATTAAACGTCCTTGCGGCTTTGATATGCATTTTGAATGACGCTAATGCAGCTAAGCTGGAATCTGCACACACGCACACACATCAGCAATCAATGCAAATAGACAGCCGCAGGCGTCCAACTATGTGGCATGTGCGAGAAGCAAAGCATATATATATAGCTTATTATTGCATTTGTATAGCTTCTTATGTCTGTATGTATCATATATATGTATACACATAAATGTGTGTGTTGCACATGAAAGACTTTAAAGCCGCAGGCTATAAAATAAACACACGCAATCGCAAGGTGGCAGGCAGTGAGGCAGGCGGGCCAACACCTCGTATACGCAACTTTAGCTAATTGCCGTATTTATGTGATTGCCATTGCATGTGGCATGTGGCATGTGTAGCACCATTTATGACTGCTGCGAGCGATTAAATAGATAAATGCATTTATTCCGGTCACGTGATCAAGTGCAGCGCCACAGCAAAAACTGATTATGAAGTGCAAAAGAGCTGAGGGGTTAAATTATAAAAACAATTCTGAATAGTAGATTTATTTATTGAACATGTTTTCAGGCAAGCATCTTAAAAATTCTTTGAATGTATTTTATTGAAATGCTAGAATTCCAGTTGAATCTTTGTAAGCCTTAAACTGTGAACACATTTCTAACAGATTTGGTTGCAGTTCTCGAGTTGCTTTTACTGTTGCTGCTGCTCTCCTTATATTCAGCTGCAGTTTTAAAACTTTAAGCAAAGGTCCACACACACACACTCACACACACACAACGTTGACCAGCATGTCCGTTTGGCAATGGCTTTGGTTTCAGGCAATTTGGTTCTTTTCTCTCTCTCTTTCTCTATCTCTTGCCTGATATGAGTGTGCATGTGAGTGTGAGTGTGTGTGTGTGTGTGAATTGAACTGGACCTTATGTCCATATGTATTCAGTGCCCCCTCTCGTGTGCGTGCCTAGCGCAGCTGTCGCGTGATGCCAATATTTTACGTTAATTAAATAAACGAAATTGAATTCAGTCCAAATCAAATACGTTCGCTCTACGCAAAAAACGGACATGAAACAAACGGGAAAAATATATAAACAAAACTGATTTGCACTTGATTCTAACTCGAAATGAAATCATGTCCAGCACAAATATTTTTTAATAATTTTATTATTTATTTTTAATTGAAATTTCAGCTAGAATACTATTTATATTAATTTTATATTCAATGTCACATAATACTGTTGTCTTATAAATATTTCAATCTCTAACTTAAACTGTGGTTGACTTTAAGTAAATGTGTCAACTCAAAAATAGTGGAATTATCTTATTCATCATGAATAACCAATTTAATATAGGCCGTGGAGGCAATTAATATAATTACAATTGAAAAGCAATAAATATGAATAATTAAGAGACAGATTTTCCCATTTAACTTTTAAGTGATTAAAATTATTGTTCGATTTATTTATATGAAATGCACAAACAATAGAAGTCAGTCAGCTTAAAATTTGATTGGCACTCAAATTGCTTAAATGAATCGTGACTTTTTAATGGTGAAATGCAAATATTTAAGTGCGAAATAAAGATGCATAAACATGTACTTCCAAGAACCTCAAAAGTGTGTTATAATTTGTGCATTTGCTATGTTACTCAAATGCAAATTGCAAAGTTGTTGTCGTAATTTGATTTGCCAATGCACAGCTGCAAGTTGAATTGGAAGTGCGAGTGCAACTGTGTGAATGCTTGAATGCACTCAAACACTTTTGCTGCTTCGACGGATTTCAATAATGCAGCGCAACTTTGGGACGCTACCCGGGTGAAGGGAATGAAGGGGAAACAGGCGAAAAAGGGATAAAAAGGGAAACTGTCTGGTTGGTCTTTCAGTGCAACGGTCAGATAGACAATTGATGCCGTGCATGGGTTAGCATTCATGTTAAATGCTGCCAGTTGGCAAACGTGACTCTCTGCTAGAGTCCTGGACCTTCCAGTTCGATGAGGCATTCAATACTTAAGCTGCTGTGTGTGTGTGTGTGTGTGTACACACATTCAATTGGATATTCAAATAACTTGAAATCACATTTGTCTGCGCGTGCAGGTAAAACTATCACGTCCACATTCTGCACTTTAAGCCAATGATTTGGATGAGTTATTTGACGCTTAAGTAAATTTAATAAAAGTCAAATACATATACGAGTACGAGCTCAACTCGCACATGGACATGAAATGGCCATGCCTCGCCCCATCCCGGTTACTGTCACAGACAGAATACCATTTGGGTTTTCAATTAAATTTATGGCTAGCAAAAGCCATGAACGCCTTACCACTCCGCTTCAATACCGCATACAGAACTGACGACTGGCAACTGGCAACTGGCAACTGGTTACTGGCAACTGGTAACTGGCAAAGTTCATTTTGGCGTAAAGGACGAAAATCGATTAGATTCAAATCTTTTAATAAGTTTCATTTCCGTTTTGTGTTGGCTTTCGTTCATGCGCTGTCTATGTCGACCCAACTTTTCCAAAAACCCATTCACCACACCTATACACACATGTCTATTTCTCTGGGTGTGTGTGTATGAAGGTATTTACTTTGTGGCTTTAAGTTTTGGTACTCTCTATTAGCTGAACGAGTACGAATGAGAGTATGAGTATATGTATTTGCTCGCGATATGGAAATTGCGGTTAAATTGCTGTCATAAATGTGTTGGGGGCGAACGAACCACGATTGTCGACATTCAAGAGGTTGCAAAGTAAATTAGGCCAACATAGTAATATGGCCAACATTGCCTCACTCTTTCGCTCTCTCTCTCTCTCTCTCTTTCAAATATACATACCTATTTAGTAAGTAACTGCCTGCGATTGACGATTGGCTTGTCGGATAAACAGAATCGATTTGCATCGATTGTTGGTTATTTGGTTATTTGGTTGCCACAATACAAATGCGATAATGATTATGTCGCTGTCGCTGTCGATGTGGTTGTGTGAGCTCGCCACGGCGGCAACAGCAACAGATAATCATCAGAAACCAACACTTCGAGTTCTCTTCCTCTTCCACTTCCTCTCCATTCATATTTGATAAGTCTGTCAGGCGGTTAAAGCCACGTGTGGCATTTTCGGATTGAAACATTCCAAATAAAATATAATTGCCTGCAAGTCGGGGCATGTAATCAGTCAATCAAAGCAGCCATATACAGTGCTGGAAAAAATAAGAGAAACGAGAGTCATTTAGACATTTCAAACAAATTTCTAAACATATGATAAAAAGATGCGCATTTATTTAGAATTAAATAAAACCTATGAAACTAAAAAAAATTATTTTTGCCGAAAATAAGTTATTGTTTCTAATATTTTGTTCATCACCATTCATATAGCTTGAGTATATATGCACATATATCTATACATATGTGTAGTTAGAAATCTTGGCTGAGCCCAGCAGTCAAATCGGAACACAATTAGCCTGACAGCTGAGAAGAAAATCACCTTTCAAATTCAATTTGTGTTCTCCAAACAAAAGAGATAATGATACACTGAATCAAGCTTTACAAAACCCTGCCAGTCCATTACAACAACACACACGCACATACACAAGGGCATATACACAAGTGCATACAATCACACACACACACACATACATGCTCATACTTGCGTTGTGCACACATCCCAAACAGACATCGATTCTGAGTAGCGCTTTCAACTACTTTTGGTTTGTCTTTTTGGTCGTCTTACGGCCTTGCGGGGCCTTTCTTTCATTTCAGGTGGCTTAATTGGCTGTGAGATGACAAAAGCACCACAAACACACCCACACACTCACACACACCGTCGTATGTGACTAAAGACACACCTTTGTTAAAGCTAACTCGACTCACAAATCATTCACAGTGAATTTGGAAGTTTTTTGATATTATACAATTTTCAGAATATATTAATAAGATATTATCTACTAAAATTGTATCTTTTAGTTTAAATATATTAACAAAAACAAGTATTTATATGTATAAACATTCAGTAAGCCAATTATAGCGGTTATCCTTGAACGAGTTCTAAAATAACTCTTCCAAGTGATTTCGTGTTCAAGGTGAATGATGTCAACATGGAGTCCTTGGCCAGAATTCCAGAATTCTGTCTAATTCTCCACTTCACACTTTTGTTTTGCTGGCGTAAAAGCTTTTGTCACATTAACGACATAAGCAGTGACAGTTGGAGAAGTCACAGGACCCGGGACACAGGACACGCAAGCATATTTGTTGTACTTTAGCACGTTACCTTGATTCAATTTGGTCGGACCTGGCTTTAATCTATTTCCCCAAATACATGTACTCTAATGGCCCTCATTTCTTTCAAGCACTTAAATAGATGTATCTATATCGCAGTATGTGTATAACTGAATAGTAAATAACAATTAAAAATAATCAATATACTCGGCCAGAGCAGCAATAAACGTCGATGTTGCCTCAATGCTAGACAATTAAATTTAGAACCGAAGTCCGAAGTTCCAAAACAATTACAATTATTCACAACGGATTATAGCTGTTGGCAACACGTCGGCACTTGGCCAACATTTTTGTTGCTGCTGCAAATTACAAATCCCATTGGCCCATTGTTGCCACTGTTGCCATGAGTTGTTGTGGATCCAGTTGTTGTTGTTGTGTGCTTAAAGCCGCAACGCAAACAGTTTGTTTAATTAAATTGCAAAAGGCGAGTGAGCAGCGGCTGAATAGTGTACTTTCTCCTGCTTCCTTTCTCCGCAAATGGTCTGGAGTATGGGGAAAATCACAAGCCCAAGGCATCTCCGTAATACTTGCCACTCATATTTATAAATAAAATAGGAATTAGTGATCTACAATTACATCGTAAAATCGGCAACTCGATTTTTGCGGAAGCGATTGTTAAGTACATTTTTTTTTTAATTTTTTTGACTATCGAGTTAATTAAATGGATTTACTGCAGTTCACTTAATTATGACATAAAAAGTTGATTTAGTGTTTAATTTTTTTTTAAATATAAACGTAACTAATTTGAATGCAGTATGAAATAAGAGGACCAATTAACATTTCGCCTGAAAATCCGTTTCGGTTTTGGCAAAGCTATGAAGTTTTAAATTGGACTGATTTTCGAAACTTAACAAGTGAAATTTTACGCGTATATTTTGCAATCGCGCTTACGTATTTTTTAAATTTTAAATCATGTTTTGGGAAATTCGATGTATTGCTATTATTTAGAAATATATCGACAGCTGGATTTATTTTTTGTCACTTTTACATTTTGATATAACACACGATTCAAAGCTCCGATTTACATCACTTATAAGAATTGTTCTGACGTCCAATGTAATGTTAGTGTACTCTTCTCTGTCTGTACAGTGAGCCCGCAGATCCTTTGCTGTCTAAGTGCCATTTCGTTTTATATCCAAAGCGTTTTATTTTCATTATTTACTATTATTTCGCTTCACTTATAAATTACGCCACCGCATACGTGTTGTCTGCCTTGTAGTGGCAACATAATTGCAGTGCCACACACGCCATGGCAATTGAAATTGAATCCGCTTCACGCGCCAGCTTTGTCCTTGTTCTATCCAAGGATATGCTCTAAGCTCTCCATCATTTACAACTTTAAATGTGTTGAGTTTTTAGGATATCCTGAAAGTCCTCGCTCATTAAAACACTGCATTTATTGGGATCAATGTGTTGACTAAGGTCGAGCATCAATTTGATAATATTTAAAACACAACCTTTAAATAGTTATTGACACAAATAATGACAACCTGGAAATCTATTAAATATAATTAATGACAGAAACATTCAAGAGTTGACTCAATTATAAATCATTTTTCTAGCTTAGCTCAATAAATTATCGATTGTTTGCTCATTTATTTCATAATTTACTATTTTTGCTTCTTTTGAATTTGTATGTAAAATTTTCAAGTGTGAGTGTTTAATTATTATTTGCACTATTGTGAACGAGTTGTTCTCGGTATTATATCATGCCAGCACGGAAAGTTCAAAGGGAAAATACGCACAGCTCGAGGCTAATTGAGTTTGAAGTTTCCGCTTTCGCCTACGGAGAAAATAATCTTGCGTATCTCACTCTATGTCTTTAGCCAATTTCCTGGAAACCTGGAGCATATAATACTTTACTTTGAGAAAAGTTGCAGCAAACATTTTGTTGGAATTTTACAGCAAGTTTTTTTCCTTTCTGAGAGGCGAACTCTATCTGATTGAGAATTAAATATGTATTCAAATTTCAAGATTTTTTAAATATTTATCTTAATCCAATCCATTTAATTCTGCAATTGAATTAACTTCTAAACAACCCCAATAACTGGAATTATATAAAATGACTTATTTCCTATATTAAAAATATACTTAAGTGGGCGAAGTAAAGTCAAGCGACCTTTAAAATTAAGCATACGCCTAGTTGTTGTCGCCTACGAACTCTGTGTGTTCACAGAATACTTCAACTTCAATGGAAATTAAGTACCCAGCCATTTCTCGGAAATGCAAAAGACATTTCATAATAATAATCTTATTTTATTAATATAGTTGAGTATGAACTACAAATATCTAAGCTACGTGACTAAGGCAACCTACTTACGAGTAAAATTAGCAAATTCACTACGCTGCCGGCAAATACTTTGCTCCGGCAACAGCTTGAGCAGGGGATTGAGCTCGACCCACCTCAGCGGCATTAGGTGCTGAGCTAAAGTCTAAAACAGGTGCCACGCCCTCATCGGAGCTGCGCGAGCTGCCGCCCAGGGCATCAAATTGTTGCTGGATGAGTTGCTGGGCCCGAACCGCATCCTCGGGCGTGCGATACTTGACAAAGTGGACCTCAGGCTTGGGGGCGTGGCTCTGGTTCTCGTTCTGCAGGCGCTGGGAAAGCTCACCGATATCTGCCTGCTTGGTCAGGACATAGATAGCCGTGCGCTGTTCGCTCGACTGTTTGGCCAGTTGGAGGGCAGCATTGGTCAGTCCCTGGTGCTCAGGTGACTTGATGAAAAGCACGCGAAGATTGCGTTTCAGCATGTTTGCAATGCTCTGTGTGGCCTCGGGATCGGCAAACTCCTCCTCGGGTGCGGCATATGTGAAGAACTCCTTGTTGAATTCATCGCTCACCAGCTCCTGTTGCTGCTGTTGTTGATGTTGCTGTTGCTGTTGCTGATGTTGTTGTTGGTGTTGTTTCAGTTGTTGTTGGTGTTGCCCATCGCTGGCACTGAATCCTGTTGCCTCGTTATCAATTAGTCCAGCAAAGCGACGGTCGACAGCCGTCTCGTAATTGTAGCCCAACTTTGCCGCGCTTGCAGCAGCAACCAGAAAAAGTAACTACAAGATACAAACAAACACAATAAGCAGTTAATTGTGATCCACAATCCACATGGTGTTAGGAATTCGGGATTTGGGTTTCCCATTTCCCAATTACTTACCACAAATCCACGCATCATGTGCTTAAATTTTTGCTGTTGTTGTTGTGAGCGGGTCTGTTGTGTGCTACTCAAAGCTGCAAACTGGCGTGAAGTGTTGAAGGTTTGCGGATTTTTATACGCGCTTTTAATTTCGCTGGGCAAAAGCCGAAAGAGTGAAAATTCAAAAATTGTAACTATGATAAATGATGCGAACTCTTACAATATACCAACGATTTGGCTGAAGATTCGGATTCGGTTTCAGTTTCCATTTTGATTTCGTGCTCGATTTCAGCTGTTGCAATCGAACAACAAACACAAAATACAACACAAGACAACACAAAATACAACAAGTCGCAGTTAGTCAAAGATAAATGAGCATTTAAGCGTTAACACTACGCCTCGGGGTGGATCCATTGGGGCGTTGGTTGCCGCGTTGTTACATAAACTCCAAGTCGTCTGAAACTACTCGTGTTTTGGCGGTTAAACTACAAAGTGAATCGTGTGCCACCAAAACCTAAGCTATGCGGAAATATGCATAATTAATTAATTAGTCAACTGGCAGCCAAACAAGACGGCAAAACGATTTTGATATTGATGCTAACGTTGATTTTGACTTTGCATTTCTTGCGGCAGTTTTGCAGCAACTAATGGTACTCGTAACTATTTGAGTCACTTTAAGCAAGTATTTAAGCCAACAACTCAGTAGGCATGATATGGTCAAGACAACTGGCTAAGAGCAACAAATTGGCACATTGTCTTGGCAACAAATGCGCTTAAATTAGGCATAAATGGCTCCTTGGAGACATGCACTACATAAACACTGCTGCATAAATAATATTCAACAGCAGAGAGAATGTGAGAGTGAGTGAGAGAAGGAGAGTGGGAAAGATAGAGACAGAGAAGTGGTTCTGTCTCTGCCTGATGGTTAATATTATTTCCAAGCTTTGCTAGGTAATTGTCTTGATTGCCACACATAAATCTGATTACGTACACATGTGTGTTTGTTTGTGTATGACTACATATATGTATATTTGTTTGCTTGTGTGTGTGAGAGTTTTTATGGTGGCACAGACGATGCGTTCTAATTGATAATGGTTCCTGCCACAGTCCACAGTCAAGTTGATACTTTGCTGTCAATTTGAATTCATCATAAACATGGCAAAGCAGAAGACTCAGAGCAGAGTTCAGAATGTTTCTGGTCAGATTGATAGGCCCAAATAAGCAAACAATTCTATCATTGTCCTTCACAAACGGGAAGAGCAACAGGCTAGGTTTGGTCCACTCACAATGCCTATTTATGCACATAATGAGATGCCATGCATCAGCATAGACACGGGCACAGTGGAACTAATAGCTAAAATTGTGAAGAAAAAATGTATGATATATTGAGTAAACAGTTACATTTTATTTTCATTTTAAAAACATATATCCAAAAATAAGTCTTTAAAGTTTGAATGAAGAAAATGAAAAAATAAAAAATTTAAACTAATTTGCTTTCCTCATTTTAAGCAATTCCATTTGTATATTTTTTCCCATTTTCACTAGTAAATGTGTAAGCTGGATGATTTTGACCAGAAACTAATCAGCAATGTCCGCTGTCCTCATTTCTGGGCCATTGTGTACACGGCTGCCATCAGCCATTGCCATTACCATGGGCCTCTGGGGCAGCATTTCCATTTATAAATTCTGACAATTTGTTAAAATACAATATAATAAGTAAGTACAATTTTGTCACAGCCTCAAGGCGCAACAGCGCTTAATTTAATCACTTTTGTTGCGGGGCAGCAAATAGCAAATCGCAAATAGATGGAAAGAAATGACAACAAACTCAACATAGATAGGCCCAGAAAGTTTTCGGGACTGTTGCTGGGCCACCTGACAGGCTATTGATATAGACGGTCGCCAAAAGCTGCGTGTCCAAAGTTAAATAACACGGCCTAGGGTCACGTTGCCAGGTGCTTGTTTTTCTCGTCTTTGTTTTGGAGGCTCCCATTCCAGTTGGTTGTTTATCTTTTGGTCAAATGCAAACAAAACTAAGCTAAAACAATAACAAATGGCAACAAAAAATGCAATCGTTTTCAAAAGGACGAAGCCTAAATACCCTTACGTATCAGAAGTAAAGATGATTAAATATTTTAATTATTTAAATGACACTTCATTTTCTTATTTTATTATTTATTTATTTATTATTTAAAGTATATATGTAGCACTTTAACTTTAATTATAAATTAATAAATTGATTTAAATTAACCATTAGGTCATAAAGATAAAAGAAGAAAAAGTTAATGCGTCACAAATCGCATGACAAAAGGCAAATACCCTGAAAGCAAGGATGTAGGAGCAGTCAAAAGTTGCCAAGAAATAGACGAGCGTTAAAGTAAATTATAAGATTTTATTCGGGCCACGCATATTGGCTATCTATCGATTTGATTCGATTCGAATTCCGTATTCAAGTGGACTGGGTAATTGATAGCGGCGTGTGCGGTGTTAATTAAAATTTTAGAAGCCACGCGTAGAACGCTGACTTGGCTTGGACTATAAATCATGACATCAACAGCAACAGGAAGAACAACCACAGATCCAAATAAACAAACCAAGCTAGATAATCATGGCAATTAGAGGCATTAAGCACATAAACCATTATCGGTATTAGGCGTATGCTTTATGGCCAAAGGTTAGCAATTGCGCCATAATTAAACACACACTCACATAAACATACAGATACAGATACTTATGTATGTATGAGAATGTGGAATGTACTATTGTCATTTGTCTGGCAAGTGGCCAAAACAATTGCAATTGAGTGGTGGCCATAATTGTTTAGCATTGTGGTCAGGTCTGACTTTGCTCTTGGACTCATATTGCGGCGGGTCAATTAAAATGCAATTATCAACAAGTTACAAATGACCGGCAATTGACATTTGTGTCTGGCGCAGGTCAAAGTGCGTTAGCCCAATTTTCGGCATGGCGAAAACTGGCCAAAATGAAGCATTAATACTAATGAACTTCTCGCGTCGCGACTCGGACAGCGACTGTGACTGCGACTCGACTCACGCGACCTCAGGCAGTTCATTATAGTGTCAAATACTTTGCCTCGCAGACGTGACCCCTCTCCTCACTCCACACATATATAGAGAAAAATATAAGAAGTTGTTTAAAAGCAACAGTGAACAACGAACAGCAGCGCATAAGAAACATGATGACAAACCTGTTGCCCGTTTCTGTTTCTGCTGACGACTCTCGACTCTCGATTGTCGACTGTTGACTGTGGACGCCCCAGCTGACCCAGGCCAAGTTAGCTGTCATTATTAACGTGTCATAAATCAAAAACTTGTTACTTGTTGCCAACTTATTTGCATGTCTGCGACGACAATGACAACGACAACTAAACTCAACCACTTCCAACTTGTTATAAGTAATAATAATCTTCTTGATTAAAGTTTACCCATCACTCTAATTGCACATACGCAGTGTGTGCACAGGGAACACAAGCTTCTCGGCTAAATATGATTGATGATGCAGTTACATACACCAATTACAAATTGCAACTGGCCCCAAAACTTTGCACAAGCCATCCACTTAAGTATACTTGGTAAAGCTGAAACTGAGGCTGCCATTTAATGGGCTAAGCCAAATGATATGCAAAATTTGACAAGCAAAGCAAATGAGTAGCAAATTCGTTTTGTTTTCCATTTCACTATTCATTGGCATTTTAAAGAAAGTGCCTAAAATTATGCCAGCCGCAGGCTTTATTGACAGGCCAACATCATCGTCATCCTCAGAGGCAACTCCAAAGATACTGACGTAAAAGCAAAACCTGGCCAAGACCTCAAGTCGCAGCCGCCTCTGCCTGTCTTGAACGCTAAAAACAATTAGTATGACAATTTATCATATGCCCGCAGCCAAATGATTTATGAAGGCGCAGGCTGCCTGCCTGCTGCCATTCTACCAATAGCGGTAATACTCGTAACTTGGCCATTTCGACCCACAAGCGTTTTGTGTAGGCCGCATTTTTATTTGTTTTTGCGGGTGCGTCCGATGTTTGCTCATTTCCTTCCTTCCTATTCGCTGCTGCCTTTGCCGCCTTTGCGTTGCGCAATTTATAGTTAATAAACATTTCCGGCAACTAAAACTTTTACACGCCTTTTTGGCTACGCTCTCTTTAAGTGAAAATATCGTGCAATACGATTGACCATTTACTATAGTGTCAAGCTAACAATTTTAAATAAATTAAAACAACCTAGAAAATAGTCGAATATATTGAATCAAATTTTTTCTATAGATTTTTAGTTGATTAAGCAGGTAAATATAATTTTCAATTGCTCCCTACCTTACCTTTCCTCAGAAAGAAAATTAAATTATCTATAATTTGTCGTTTTTTGCCTGTAATCCATGGTCATTTTAGCTTAATAATAATAATAATTTTAAACAGAATTAAAATTTCAAGAGCATAATCTTTTGTAAAATTAGGACGATTTTACAGACTACTCTTGCAATCTTCCTTAAAAGTCGAATTACACTGTCGATATCCTTTTGTCCTGGCATCACATTTGCTAATTTGTATTGAACACGATTCAATACATCCGTTTAGCTACAGCACCTATGTATTCTTGTTGTGGCATATTACGCGTAATTAGGTTTTAATGAATTATATTTTGTCCGCACCTGACTAAAATAGTGTTGCATAATTAATTGGTTTTGGCCAAATTAAGCCAACAATTACTAAACTGCACAAAAGCAACACAGAGCTCAATAGTTCTCAACTGGTTTAAACACGTAGAAAAGCTTGCGCAAAAGTTCACTTGGAGAGTTTAAGTGAAAAGCTTTTTGGAGAGTTTTTTCTAGGCAGGTTCGAGGCCAAGCTGAAGCTTTTGAACAGCTTTTGAAACGCTGCAAAGTTTAATGTTTTAGCGTGAAAAAAATTAAATTCCCAACTATTCATGAATCAAAACTTCAACTTGGCGTTTTCCAACTTTTATTTACAAAATTAAATAGTTTTATTTTTCTTTTCCATTACACGAGAATCGAAGAAGCCAAACAATAACAGAAAATGGTTTCCAAATTACTATTGGCAAACTAAAGATGCTTGTGTTTAACAGCTATTATAGACATTATCAATGTTTTTTCAATTGGTAACTGCATTTGTGTATCTGGGTTGGGTTTATATTATCTACAACATCAAATATAACTTTACATCAATATAAGTTATTTATTTTGATGATAAATAAATATATGTGTTTCATACATTTATATATATCGTATATACTCTTTTACGTAGTATTTATGTGTATAGGTATATGTTTCATTCTATGTATGTATATGTATATTTATTGTTTGTATATATAAGGAATAAGTATTTATGTTGGGCTTCGGTTTATGTTTATCATTCTCTCGGTTATTAATTACACATTTTATGCACTATATATATATATTTAAATATATGTATGTATTTATGTATATAGATATATGTATATCAATCCTTTTGCACTTTAACCCATGAACTTTAACAAGGTGCACACATAATTCATCAAACTCCGCTGTCTTGATTTACTTGTTACACACTCCACACTCTTTTCAATTATTTTGCACTTGTACTTCATTTAGTTTTATATATTTTCCATTTATTTTTATTATAAACAATTTAGCAATTATGCTGGTTATTATTTTTACTTTTTTTGGCCCCCGAAAGAAACTGAAAACGGCGTATGCAAATGTAATTTACATGCATAAGTACAACAGATACAAGAACTAAAGATAAGCTAACTAAAAATATCTATTAAGAGATACTTTTTGGAAGCAGTGTGCAGCATTTGCTCTTTCCACATTATTAAGTTCAACATTTCATGTTTATATATAGTATTATGTATATAGAGAGAAATTAAAATTGATTAAAATATATATAAGCTAGATAATGTTTAGAGTCTAAGAGCATAGGACACAGTTTTACATATATATATAAGTATATAGGTAGATATAGTACATTTACAAGAATCGTTTTGGGTTTTAAGAATAAGTATTATGTACTCCATGATTCCCTCTCTCTCTCTGTCGCTCAAATACTACAGTAATACACGTATGCTATACCTGTTTCAGATTATTCTTGCTGCTTATCTTTGATAGCTTCTACGGGTCTCTTCTTCTTCGCCATCATCATCATTGTTATCTTGTTCTATGTTGATCTATTCGTTATTTGTAGTAAATAATGTGCGCTTGAAAATTCCGCATATCATTTCTCCAACTCTCTAACTCATAGGAGAAACGCTGAGCTCATTAAATTATTTAACTAAAGGAAATGAAAATCAAATGAACTTTGAGTTCATTCCATTTTTATGAAGTATAAAGAATTCTCAAGAACATAGATGTTTGATAAAAACTAACTCAATTCTATAAAATGTATAGGTTCATTCTCAATCAATCCCATTTAAAACAAAACACAGCCAGCACATTTCTTGCACTACATACTAAACTCAAAGTGATAAAAGTCAAGGTGCCTAATGGACGACATCGCTCATGGAACTGGACACCATCTACTTCCTCATCTTCTTATCCTCATGCGCCTTCTTGACGATGGCCAGCTTGGAGTGCGGTGAGGATGGTGAAAGTGTGCGATAAGGTGCCTCCTTGGTGCCATGCAGAACCAGAGACCATTCCACCAAATGCCCAAGACGTGTCTGAGCCGAATTGAAGCGTGCCTGCAATGCAATTAATGGATGGGATTACAAATATTATCACTGTTGAGTTAGATAAAGTTGGGCTTACCTCCAATTTCCAAGTTCCCTGCGGATACTCGCCCCAGGAGTGAGTGGTCATGAAGGGCCATTTGGTGAAGCCATCGCGATGATCATCGTCATTGGCACGTCGCGACAGAATCATGGATCTAGACAATCAAAAGGGTTATCTTAAGGCCCATGTAAGAATGTAATTCACTCACTTGGTGCCCATGGGGGAGGTGAGGAAGAGCTCCAGGTCACCACGTCGCGAAGCATTGGCCGTAATCACAGCCTGCACGTGCTCCAAATAATTCACTTCCGTATCGCTGCCCTTGCAAGCGTCCGTTTTAATCTCCCAGAACAGCGAGCGTCCCATTATAATTGGCCTGTAAGTGGGTCAAGAGTTGTAGCTCAAATGTCAACTGAACTCGTATGTAAAAAGCATGGCACTTACTGAGCCTTGTTAATCTCGCCCGCCTCGCAGTGATAGCGTGCAGGCACCGAGTGCCATTGCTTGGCCAGGGTCACCATGGCACCCGCATCCAGTACACCGAACCCAAAGAGGTGATTGAACTCCAGTCCAACGCCGTTCATTGTCCAGTAGAATCGGTTCTTGGCATCGAACAGCGAATTGCGCTTCGATGTCAACACAGTCAGATGCTGAATGTCGCGCCAAGTCAACTGAGGGCTGTTTGCCAAATTCGATTTAAGATTTGCATAAATTTATAAGTGATTACTCGTTCGAGAAATCCTAGCACTTACTTTGCCTCCAAGGCCAAAGCAAAGACGCCTGCGGCTTCGGGAGCTGCGGCACTTGTGCCCGAATGGGTCGTCGTACACTTGCCATAGAGGTCAGTGGTGGCAACGCCAGTGTTGGGATCCTTGGCACCATTGCTGAATGTCGATGCCAGGGTGGAGCTGCAGCTTTCATCATAGTGCGCGTTCTGGCCATCATTGATGGCACTGTTAATGGATATGGTCCACATGGAGGCGGCATAGCCATCACAGTTGCAATCATCCTCCTCGCCGCCATCGCCCGATGCCCAGACATAGATGTTGCCCAAGCCATTGCGACCCTACGGGTGGCAAGAAATTAATGAGCCTGAAGACTCAGCTCAGCTGATGGTAAAGTGAAAGCATTATCGTACCTCATTGACACCCTGGACAATGGCACGCATGGTGGCATTGCGCGGCCCGTCGACCGTCTTGCCATCATCGGTGGGACCCCACGAGGCGCTGTATATGTGGATTTTGTGCGGCTCGTGACCCATTGAGTTGGCTTCGATTAGGTCGGTCATATAGGGCTGATCCAGCATGCGTATGCCTGTGGAGCACACCGATAAGAATGCATTAATCTTAATGGCGGAAATTATAAATCAATATTTATAACGCCATCCAACTGTACGCGCACTGACGCTTTATGGCCATCGTAAAATGTATGGCAGGACCTATCAAATATATCCGATTTTCACTTGATATTTCCCAGCCGTGCTATAAAAATGACAGATAACATTTTTCCGGATTTATGTGCACACTTGTTGACCGATGGATGGGGCAACCGCAACCTCATTTAAAATGTATTTGTCGGTTCAATTTATGGGGCAATTTTCGCAGCAGCGGACATCGCGGCGTATACTTGATGCAAACTCTTAGGCGCAACTTTTTAGAAGACGCCAGCTGGCAGAATCCCGAGTATTGTGGCATTTGTAGCTGTCGCCCCTTTCGAAAGCCACTTACCTGCGATTTTGCTGTCATAAGCAACGCCCACGCCGCAAATTCCATTATCTCTGGCAGCAGCCACTTCGCCAGCGCACCGAGTTCCGTGGCTGCAAATAAATAAAGAGCCACATGGACGAGGAGGAGGAGCAGGAGGAGGAGAAGGGTTTCGGGGAGTGGCAGAGGATTGGCAAGCATGTCATAAATATGTTAGTCAGATTCCAGGCATTTGTGTATGTCTGTGTATAGTACTTAGTAATAAAGGGCTTTGCTACCATTATGCAATAAATGCGATAAGCCAAAAGCAGGCAAAATAAACAAGAACTTTGCTGAGAATACCCTTGAATTCTATTAACTCGTTGTGTATTAAATAAATAAAACACTACAAAAAAACAATTAACAAAAAAAATAACAGTTAAGGGACTTACACAAAATGGGAAGGCAAAGCAAATGATTTTCCCTGCCATTCCCTGTGCATTGCCTTGGCCAGGGTATTTAATTCTCACCTCTGGCCTGGCACTTAACTTAAGCCCCAATGGAGCTTAGACCTGCCCCCCACTCACCTGTTAAACCAATCATCCGTGTAGCGCGGATAGGGGAATGGATCATTGCTGCTAAAGTCATAGCTGGCCTCCGCATTCTGTAGAAAGAGAGAGAGAAAAAATAACAGAAAATGAGAAAGTGTTCATAGTTGCTCATGTGCGTGGTAAGTATGTTAACTAAGTGCAATTTGGTGTCTCATCACACCCATAACAGTTAATAAAGGCTTGCTGACACATTTGATAGGCGCTACAAGCGAGGGCTGTACATTAAGTTGTGCAGCATAAGCTATAAAAAAAAACATATGTGTAAAAAGTGAATCATAATTATTCCTAATATGTAAAACATTAGAGGAGAAATACTAAACAGATTTTAATTTGAACAACTCACAAAGCAGACTCATAAAATGTAAATATTCAACTATACTTTGAATAAGAGGAAATCAAGCTTCCTCAAAGTATACTATGCAATCAAATTTAATCTGAATTTATTATTTATTTGTTCATGATTTCAATAAATCGATCATAATTAGGTATTTACATAAATTCACCATTAAAATAATATTTAGGATATGCGGTTAGCATACTTGGAAATGTAAAAATAGTGCGTTGAAATGTATGATATAAATATATTTGCATTCAAAAGAGATTGAATCAATATGTTATTTCTGGAATTGATTTTAAATCAAAAAGCCAACGCAATTCATTGATGCTGATATCAATCACAACTGATGTTAAACAGCCCACACAGCACTGTGGAAATGCACTTTTGCACTTTAATAAAGTTGGCAAATCGAATTGGCAAACCGTAAAAAGAGTGATACGATATCTGAATCGAATGGATATTTTTAATTAAAGCCAACTGCTGCTGGTCGGATTCGCAAATGGCATTTTGAGGATTGGGATGTGGTCAGTTGGTCATTTGGCCTTGGCCTGCACATGGTAAATATAATTTTGAAATGCAAGAACCCACACACACACACACACACACGCACTTACACATTTGTTCCTGTGGGTATGGGTAAAATAGAGTTACTCACGTAATTGAATTTCAGATCCGGATGCATGTAGTCGACTCCTGCAAAGTGTCGCACAGTGTGCAAAACACGAGTAAAAGGGAAGAGCTTGTTAAATACTGTTTTATTCAATATTTTATGTTCATGTTGCCTACCGTCATCCATGATGGCCGTTGTCACGTTCTTGCCGGTTATTCCCTGCGCCCAGGCAGCCTGTACATTGAGATCCAGCCTCACTTTGCCGCCATTCTGTCCGGTGTTCTTCAGATACCATTGCATGGGAAAATACGGATCCGTTGGCTCAACATCGACGTCATTGGACTCGCCCAATGTGGCCGCATAATGCAGGCCATGGATAGCTGGCACCTGTGGTCGCAGTCCGCGCTTCACACGCCTAAAGCCCGGCTGTTGTACGGCCGTATGTACCTGAAGGAAATGTAACGAATACAATGTAAAATGAATATTCATTCAATAACTTGAGTGCCAGCTGTCAACAACTGTCGATGGTCGAGGCATTTCATTTCCTCCTCCCATTCATGATTTTAGGTCAATGTTATTCGTACGTGTCAGTCTAAAATGTTAATTTTGCATAACAGGCAGGCCAGCAGGCAGGCAAACAAAACAAGCTTGCCAGCTGGCTATTGATATGGCTAAAATGCAAATCGAACGCATGTCAAATCAGCATATTTTGCAGCTCCATTTGCCATGTTGTGCTCGGTTATTCTCTATTGTTTGACAACTGCATTTTGAATAGTAATTATCGACAGTGGCCCAGTGGCACGTTCAGACAGATGAACAATGGACAAGGGAGAAGGAAAATGTGTCCAATTACAAATGCAATCAATGTGGTTGTGCATTTCGCACAGGAGAGAAATACGATTTTCCAAACTGATTGCACGGAAGCCAACGAACGAACCAAACGAACGAATGAAGAAGCTTCAACTGAACTCTGGCATTTGCCCATGTGATGGATACAATTGTCAGCAGTCTACGAATTTCAAGCAGGTGCACTTGGCTATGATTTACAGTACAGTAATACTCACCGAGGGATGGCTCTTGAGGGAGCGCGTGTGCGTCAGGCTGCGACGTGAGCGGGCGTGTGGCAAAGTCCTGTGCTTGAAATGATACTCCTGTCCATCGGCGCCAGCCAACTGCACGGCAACAATAATAACAATAATGAAAGTACAAGAAAATAGAGAGTGATAATTCATTAGATACCGGCAAACTCGATTCTAATTGAGCTTAACACATTAATTCCCGAGTAGCTGCGTCAGCCATAATTGAGCTGTAATTAACTTAAGCCATTTCCCAAGATATATTCCCCAACCTTCTTACACTACAAACAAGAAGTATGTGCCTCGGTGCGTGCCCATAATTACGTTTTAAATTGCCAGTCATGGGCACCATCATCATCTTCAGCAACAACAACAACAACAACAACTTCATCACTAGCCGTCCTTGGCCAGGCTTTGGTAAATTGAGAGTTTAGAGCATTGCTTTCTAGTTATTTTCCAATTTTGCCCCAATGCAATATCAATAAATGGCATCTCAAGTTGCCCACGATACAAGTCCCAGCACACTGTGGCCCAAATCCCAATGTGACCCAAAGGCAATTCGACTTATACTTGACATTGCACAACTAGCAAATACCCTGCAATTTGTTTAAATGTTGCTAAACAAAAACTTTCCAAAAATTCAAGTGGAATTGCAACCCAATTATTCTATGAGGATACTTGAGCACCATTGAACATCCCCCTGGCAGTTCTTTTCCTTTTGGCATGTGGCGTATAATTTTTCTAGCCAGCAAGTGTCATCCTGGCATAATCCTGCTGCCAGCCTGCCAGTGTTGACCTGCTGGCTGACATTTGAAACTCGTTCACAAATTGGACAGCTGTTGGGCATCGGTTGGTTCTCAACGCAGATACAAAAAGGGGACTACCAGAGGATTATGAATAATTAGTACTAGTTGACTGGAGAGTAGCCGACTTCTGGGTAACTGTAAAGCAGCTTTTCTTTTATTTTGCATTGACTATCTTTGCCATACGCTGCAGTAATTAAAATGTGCCCCCAACAGCTGCTCAGCTCAACTCTCTCGCCCACTCGCCGTTCACTGTCTCACAGTCTCTGACATTGCGGGATTTCAACAGAAATATGCAAGGTATTTAAATTTGGCTATTTTTAGACCAGCTGCAACCTGAGCAACGCCCACAAAGCTACCGAAGGATGTTCCTTTGACTACGCTGAGATAGAAGAATGCCAAAATTCATTTTTTATTTATGTATTCAAATGTAGCTCAGACAAAAAAGCCGTACAAACAAATTGCCGCAAAAACAAAAAGTTAATAGTGTTCCCAAATTCCCTTTAAGTCATTTATTTCGTACATTTCCATAATTCTGCATTTCGAAAGGGATGTTGCGAATGTCTGTCAACAATTGAGTTACTTATTATTCATGAAATTTTTGCTGCGCCACGTCAGCAGGACGATGGACACAGGACAGTTGACTAGAGACCACCGAGGGACACACGAGGCACTCGAAGCACGCTTTTAGTTTATTTAGGCCAAATTAGGAGGAGAGACAACAACAGCAATGCGCCAAGACAGACATGACAAGCGGCGCACTGTGGTCGCTTTTGTCCTTTTTGCTCAGATTAAGTAAAATTTAAAAAATGTATTATTTATTATTTATTAATAGCTAATACGACAAAACAATTTATGGTATTTTTTGATAAGTTGTTCAATAAATACAAATTTTTGAAGAATAATGTAATGAAAATTAAAGAGAGAAACCTTAATAACTGCAGACAAAGTTTTGACAAAGTTATTAATTAATCTGATTTAAAATGCCAAAAAAAACCACTGTGCGCCAGAGCTGCCTGGGGACCATCAATCTATTAGGGTTTGTCAATCATAAGCCACTGGCAGTTTGTTTATAATAATCTAGAGTCTAGGATCCTCGGCGCTTCCCCTTCTCATCCTCGTGGGGTGAGTTGTCTATTTTTATGCCCTGTTAATTTGTGCGTTAAGTACACTGAGTACTGCAACAGCTGGTCGGCTTGCCAGCTTTTAGATGTTGCCCTTTAACTCAGAGCCAAGGCAAAGTTCGGCCAGCTAGATAATAAAAGCATTGCGTATACGCACAGTTGGACGCCTGCCATTGAAATTAATAAGGCTCTCAACTAATCCCAGCAGCCACATGCGGTGAATATTTTTAGAAACTTGGTATAATTTTTGCATTATTCCTAATAAACGAAACATATGGCTGCAAATAGTACATATCAAAAAATAAAAATAAATAATAATAACGAAAACACAAAAAAAAAAAATAAAACTGGATGCCTGAGCTTTGTTGAGTGGGTTGAGCTTAACAGAAATAACCAAGCACATAGCAAACACACAAAAGCAGCTCCACTCAATGAAGTCATTGTTGTTGTCATTGTATCTATGCAACAATCTGCGTATATGTGTGTGTGTCTGTGTGTGCGTATGTGTAGTACACAACGTATTATAAATATAATGTGTCACAGCGGGTGATAACGCGGACAGCAGCCGACAGAGGCAGAGCGAGCAAAATAAAGCAAAGTCAGGCCAGGCGAGACGAGGCGAGCAGACACTTCATGACATAGAACCACCTTCCCCCCACACAACCCTATCCCCCTCTCAACACTGTCTGTATTCAAGGCATCACTTCTTGTGAAATACTTAAACTAAGTAACACCCACATACGAGTGTGACCGTGTTGCCAAAATGGCGTCTGTAATAAGTTTCATTTATCGTAGATTTTAGTTAATGGAAGGGCGAGAGTGGGAGACAAAGGGGCACTTGTTGCTTCCAGCATTGACACATACTCGTAATGAAGTATGTAAATTTGCATGCCCACAGTGTGTGTGTGTGTGTGTGTAGTTACATCATAAGACATCCTTTACGCTATACGCACTGCGTGGGCAATGCGAGCATTGTGAATCCCATGCCAGACTCTGACATGACATGTCATCTCCCAAGTGCTGTCAACGCCAGAAATTTATGGATTTTCACTCACTGTGTGCCATCAACAAACAACAAACAACAGCAACAACAACAACAATGGAAAGCAACAGGCACAACAGGCGAACTCTATGTATGCACAATGCATGTAAATGTATGTGTCTCAGTTTGTTTATGCACTTTTACAACAGTCGAGAAAGAGACAGAGAGGTAAAGACAGAGACAGAGGCAGTCATTGCAGGTGGTGTTTTGTTTAGCCACTAGCTTAAATAATCCAACAACAATGGCTTTGAGTCGCCATTGTTCAAAGCTCTCGGCTCTTGTGTGTTGATGGGGACACTCTATTAGCTCTCACTGTCTAACAGCTAACACACACACACTCTTACATGCACAGCATCAATTGAATATTCCATTTGACAGCCATTATCTGACTGTACCACATTTTCATTAATTCAATCATTCAGCTTAGTGCTGAAAAGTAGGCAACACTTTGTGAGCTGCAGCTACAAACGAATTTTCTTTACGCAATGTACTTTATATCTATCCATTTATGTTGGACAAAACTCATTTGTCAAAACCAAAAGTCTCCAACAGGCTCTACAACGGTCTTTATCAGTGGCAGGTCACTTTTATCAGTTGTTGGCAACTTTACTAGTAGCATTTGTGCAAATGACTACCGCTCTACACATACGTAAACAGATAGATAGTTGGAGATAGACATACAATTAGATAGATAAATATAAATGAGCTTTGTACATAACATATGACTCAGATCGTTTGTTATCATTTCTCTAATCTTAAATAAATGCTATACTTTGCCAACTGGCTTTTTCTAAATTTTGCACGACACTTTCCCATTAGGCACTCGTCAAATTGTATAAAAGAAAGTAATTATGCAGTTAATCAATCAGCCATAAATCAAAAAACTTTTTGCTTACAATTTTATGATATTTGCATGTCTTATCGTTCGTTCGGCAAATATCAGCTGCTGTTTCGGCTCAGATTTTGATTTTGAGTCGTTTCTGTGAAATTTATTAAATTTAATTTAATATAAAAAGTCCCAGCATATGCGACCAGTTTTTGCTTTATCTGGATTTGCCGCAAACAATGCAAACACACAGGAATATTGATTGCCAGCTGCGTAAGCTATGTAAATCCCGGCACCAATAAGTGGTATGGAAATGTATCCAAAAGGACCTCAAAAAAAATTGGCAGGTGGCAAATAGAAAGAGAGAGAAATGCAAATGAATGCCACGACCTGCTGAATAATTCAGCAGGATGTGAAGTGAAAGCGAAAGCAAGAGCTAAGACAAACAGCAGTCATGGCTAATAGGCTTTGATTGAGGCTTTTGCCATGTGCCAGTCGTTGTCCTGGCCGGGCTGATACAGCTTTGATTTGTTGGCCCGAGCTTATGCGAGTTAACCGCCAACTTGTTGGCGTAAACGGAAAATGCAAAAGACAAGAGTAATGAAATCAAATGAAAATTAATTGAGTTGCAATTGCAGCAACCACTGAACATGACATTCAAACTTTCAGTCCACTTTCAACAGCGAAAGAAGACAAATATTAATTAAAAATGAAGGACTTCAAGTGAAAAGTGTATAGTTAATAAATGCTCAGCTGTTTACCATGGCAACATGAACTCATTTTGCAACTGGGTCATATGCATTTAAGCCAAACTAAAGGCCATGTTGGACGCTAACAACAAACGATAGAGAAAGACTGAGAGAGAGAAAGATGCCAAAGAGTGAGTAAGTGAATGAAAGGCAACCCCAACCCATCATAATCACATAAGTCTGTTTGCTATTTGGAGCAAAGACGACGACATTCTCGCCAGCAAGCAAAATAATTATCTAGCGCACTGTTGACATTGACATGTTGCTGGGCACACGCTGCGTATGCGTGATTTTCAACAACATCTTTTGTACAAACAGCAGGCAACCGCCCGCTGGCTAATTGAATTTAATGATTTTATCTCATTTGCCCAACTCTGTTTTCTTTTTTTTTTTTTCAACAAAAAAAAACATTCAAATATAATTTGCCGCATGGCCAACAAAACTTTCTCGTCTGCCCTCTGACATTTTCCAAGTGTCACACGCAAGTGAAATAATGAAATAAAAATAAGTACGCTTTAACAAAGTCTCTGAACTCAAGCCCCACAAGTTTGACTTATGCGCATGAAATTAATTCTCAAGTGTCAAAAACTTTAAGCACACTCTCTCAACTTGTTGTAAGTGGAACAAATAGTTTACTTGCGTCATGGCAATAATGTCTGTAATTTTAGGCATTTTATTGCCAATCAAATTTGAAACAACTTGGCCTTCAACATATCAGATAACTTAATGGAAGGCTAAGCTGTTGCTAATAACCAAGTTGTAAATAACACAAAACCAAATTTGAGACTAAACTAGCTGCAAAAAAAAAAAACAAAAAATAGATTGCTTCCCTTGCAATTAGCAGAAAAGGACCCCAAAAATTTTGTAATAAGCATTAGTGCTAAATTAGGGTCGTGCCTTTAGTATCAAGTTTACATTACAGAAACTATACAAGTCCGACGACCGACACGTGGGTCAGCACATGTAAAACGATACCCGACATGCTAACGAGAAGCTCGCAAATATTTGACAAAAGTTGGCTTCTCCATCAAAGTTTACCAACTGTGGGCCATAAAGCACAAATGGGGCATGAGCTGAAAGTTGGGAGAGAAAATATTAGTGTGACACAGGTAGCTCTTTGATGCATATTCAAGATTTAAATGAACAAAGTTGACAAAGTAAAATGCAATTTCTGCAAAATTTTTAAAATCAATGTTTAGTATTTTGGCTGTGAATTTCACAATCTGTAAAACCACCAATTTACCAGTTGACCTCTAATCTAACTTACACGCATATTATACACAAATGAACATCTGTCTTTAATATATGGTCAGAAAGCAATATATCTATATATGAAACATCGAACTCAGCTCGTGTCCAGCAAGGCTTCGAGCTGTTTTACGGCTCTAAAAATAACTAATATTAAATGAAAGAAGAGGAGCGTTTCCATAGACTTGGCACACAACGCTGCGTATACGTGATAATGTTGTGTGTGCTGTTGCCATTATTATTGCGTGTCTCTCTCTCTTTCTTTATCTGTCTGTTTGTCTTTGTGTACGTGTGTGCTCTTGTGCGTGTGTGGCTTGTGCGCCTGTGGCTCATTTTTTTAAGATTTCCAGAATAACCCTGCATGTGCGTCTTTTTCCGACGTGCAAGTCCTTTGTTTGTCTTTTATTTGCCAACATATGTTTTGTTGCCTTGAGTTACAAATTGCTGGCGAAATGTCTGTGTGCCGTTAATTTGCAAGCGGCAAGAAAAAGGCCACAAAATTTGTAAACTCGTTTTTCATTTCGCATAATAAATGAAACGTAAACATCCAACCACAAGTTGAGGCTTCTTCGTCTGGTCTGTTTCCGACTAAATTCGACAATGACATGCCTCAAAGTCATATGACCATATTTTTTAACCGACTTCAACGCCCACTACATTCATTCCTTGAATTTCTATTCAGAAACTATCGTATATATTGTCATATTTAAGTTGTAATCTCTGGATTATGTAGTGCAAGTAACTAATGAACGCTGCATATTTAATGAGAGCAAAAAAAAAAGCAATCTTCTGTCATGCATATTTAATGAGAGCTGGCATTCTCATCAAATTTATACAGTTACAAAGTTATGCAGTTGCTCTTATTTAGTGTTCATAGTTTCATGCTGAAAGCATCAGTTAAAGGACTTTAATTAAAAGCTAAACTAAACTCAACAAGCATCAATTTGAAACTACTATAAAACTCTGTTCTAAATTCCATTTAAAATTGTCACATTGCATTCTTCGCGTGAACATAATAATTCGCAGTTTTATGTTGAAATCATCACTCGAAAAACTCAAACTAAATACATGCATCAATTAGAGACTTATATAAAACTGTGTTCTGAATTTCACATTTAATTGTAAGATTATTTTGGCACATTGTCAGAATTATAAAGCTCTCAGAAAGTTTTAGTAGATGGCAAAACTAATTTGCGAGCATGTGAAGAATTTATACCAAATACATGCATCAATTAGAGACTAATATAAAACTATGTTTAGAATTTCACATTCAATTGTAACTTTCATTCGGAATTTTAAAGCTCCCAGGAAATTTCAACAGAAGGCGAAACTAATTTACGAGCATGTGAAGAATTCAACTTTTAACTTTTTTAAGTTTCAACAAAAAGCGCAACGAGGTATAAAATAGAAAATATATTTTACTTACTAAATTCAAACGTAGAAGAATTATATGGATAGCTAGCGATACGAACAAAACAGACTTAAGTACATGATACTTAAGTATTTTTCCCCAGGAAGATTTCTACTTCTTACTGTAGTCATTGCTCAAGGTATTAAAGGTGTGGAGACAACAAGCTTTTTCCTGTTGCTCCTGGTGTTGTCGAGGCTTAGGATTGCTTGGCAAACAACAACTTAACGCTTTATGCAAGGATTTGCGGCAAAATACACGATGATAGGCAGCATGAGCAGACGTAAGGTGACAGACGGGTTTGTTAGCTTTTTAAGTTATTACACACACCAAACAAAAAATAAAAAGTACACACACTGTGCATGCCCAACGGCTCAAAACAGCTGGCAATTAAGTAGTAGGTGAAACTTTTAACGTCGAGCTTGAATAAAAAAAATATGGGAAGAGATGCTTTGAGGCATTAGCCAGGACTGAAAGCAACAGGAGCAGCACTTTGTGAATTTGTTAGCCATCAAAAGAGCACGAGAATGGGGCACGTCAAAAATCACCGAGCAGAAAATTGCAAGGCAAAGGAAAAAAGCCGAGGCAGCTGCGTGGGTGAAGACCGTCCAGCAGTACAGATGCCTGTTTTCTAGCTAACCAAATCATAAGCATATGTATTTACCAAAGCACGAAATTGAGTTAAGTATTTTATTATATTTAAATTGTCAGCACACAAAAAACAACAACCTCTATTTGCGCCTACGTAAATCGAAAATTACATGCATAAATGTATGAGTATGTGAAAGTTAGCATTAGTGTTTGGCTGACTGGCAACAACTAACGTTTTATTGGTGATAAGGCAATAACATCAAATGCAATAAACTCGTATTGAAGACCCCGAGCCAACGCCAGCGCCAGCGCTATTCCAACAGATAAAGCTCTGTGAAACTTCATACGCGGCGTATACGCAATATCGATTTAGGCAGCCAACAGAGCATAAGCCCTATGTGCCGCCTATGCCACGAATTTGCTTTTGCATTCACCATTCACCAAAGTGCTGCCTTTTTTGTCCGTCTGTTGTGATTTCTGTGTGCAGATAGCGTTTGACGTAAGAGCAACAGATTTTTTCGGTCTACATGTACGGCAATTTTATTACTCTACGCCCCCAAAACAAAATTCTGATGGATTTTTGTTGTTTATCAAGGACCAGCCACAAGCCAACTCAATGTGAACTTGGGCCGGAAATCCAGTCAAAGCCGCACCGAACACCAATTTCTAATTAAATGACATTCTACATTTAAACCCAAAAATAGAACAAAATTATACTCATAAATATCAAATGCCCAAAGACTATTTTATTTAAGCCCTAATTTACATCTGAAATGTCAATTTGAATACATTATTGATCTTTTTTGATTAAAATGCACATTTTTGTCCAGTTAAATTGATGGGGACTACCAAGAATATTACAGAACATTATAGCTAATGCTATTCTCGTAGTTTGCGGTGAGGTTTTGTATTTTTTATAATCTAAAGTGAAAATGAGGTCAAATATCTATCTGTGGAGACTGAAAACGAAAGCTAAAGTATTTCTGAGAATATGTGTTCTACGAGTTTAATATAAGAGCCACAAAATGACTGACAACTTAGCAAATCGAGGGGCAAATAGAATTTTAATCCGACCCAGGCCAGCTGCTGAACATTCAAAAGTCGACACAGAAATAATTTATGCAGGACTTGAAAAAGGTGAGAGATAGAAACATACAGGGCTGACATTTTTGGTAAAAAAAAAAAATATTATTAAAAAGAAAGTCACTTATTAAACTTCTAAAGGATGACATTCGCATACTAACAAGCAGCTCAAGATATCCAGGTAGTCATTAACTAACTGGTTTTCTATAAATTGTTCATTCGAGACTTTTACTGGGGAAAGGGCTTGCGGGCAGTCTAATAGATTGTAATAGAATAATAGATATAGAATGATGTGTTAATTTCGAACGACGGCCGGAAGCGTTTGCGAGAAAATCGTACAAAAATATCTTGTACGCAGAATTGCTGTTGATTAGAATGCTGCAAAGGCGTAGATTGACAGGAAAGTTGCTAAAGGGAAACCGAGTTGATTGGAACTAATTCAAGAGAAAAATGAAGCATTGTAAGTGAAATCGATGAGTTCTAGATAAACTCGTGCTGCCGGTGTAATTTCTGCCTTCAGTGTCAAAGAGTTTGTGAATCAAACACGTAGTAGTGTAACAAGCAGTCGTAATTAGAGGCGAACGATTCCATTTACATTGTGATGTTTGCCTCTGATTGAGTTGTGCAATGCACTGACGTTGCCATGGCTATGACTCTGTCACCCTGACTATATTGCCACATTGCCGCATTGCCACATTGGTGCAGCTGCAGCCGTGTCCATGGCGCATACAAATTGTAGCCTAACAAGCAGCACCGTTTGATGGTAGATACATTTATGTATGTAATGTAATGTACAGTTCGTTATATTTATGGGTCGCAGATGCAGGTGCACACGCAATATCAACTTACAAATAAATCAGCAATTTATATAATGAGGAGTGAAGGTAAATTGAATTTAGCGCCTGCTTCATATTTCTTTTTTGACGCAATTGCTGGCCCTGATGGAATGTTATTGACGGCTAGCTACCCAATTAAGGCAGAATGTCGGGCTAATTAATTAGTCGCATATTGGCTACCAATTGTTGTTGCTGGCTATTGAATAATTGGCACACGAGATATGCAACAAGTGTGCTCTGAATCAGTGAAAGAATGCCTGTCAAATGCAGATGTCTGGTTAGATATTATTCAACTACCACAAGCTTCGACTCGTTACATATGTAACTGACTGTCAGAGCCAAACAAATGCAATCAGTTAAATGAAAAGGAAAATCGTATATGTAATATGTCTGCTTTGTTTCTTTGTTATTATAGTTGTCTATATACACCTGCTGTTTGCTTGTTGTTGACCTTGTGCCCGTTTCTAACATGCAACAACGCGAGTTGAAACTAGCAACATTTTTGCGCCTAGACGATATGCAATGAAAATTTTCGCGCGGCTGACGGAAGTTGGCTAAAGTCAATGGCAGTTACATGCATACATATATAAGACCTTATTTTATATGTTGTATGCCAGGCACGCATCCTGTCAAACACACACACACTTGCACACAGGCACACGCAGATACAGACACCCACTTAGGCAGTCACAATTAGCCAGGCAGCCAAGTAGACCCTTGTCGAGTGTTGTAGATTTTTGTTGCTGCTGCTGTTGGTTGTGTCTTTAGGCTGGAAACGTGCCCACGCCACGTTGGACAGTAAAATAATTGATTTTTCACAGCAAAATGAGCTGTTGTTGCTGCTTAAATAAAAGAGAGAGAGGTAAAGAGTGTCAAGTTACATACCGGCCCCAGGTTGTCGAAGCCATATTTATCGGCCACCTTGTGGGCGAAGTCATTGTCAACGCCCCGACGGAAACGCACCAGAAATGAACTGGTGAACACCGCCTGATTACCCAGGCCGCCGGTTCCACTGCCAGCAGCAGCGTCCGCCTCTGCAACGAGCAGTGGCAGCAGCATCGACAGCGTCGCCATCAAACCGATGCACAGCAGTCGCCATGAAGCAACACAGCTCCATGCAGCTGCTGCTATAAACATTGCACGCGTTTCAATCAAAAGACGTTGCCGTTGTTCTCTGTTCCTTTGCTTGTTTTCCTTTTTCCCTTTTCTTTTATAGCTTTGTTTGCGCTTCAGTTCACAATTGCGACGATGGGGCAACGCTGGCGCCACAAATTCGTACACAGTTTTCCGATGGATGTTTGCTTGGTTTAGGGGTAGAGTGTCAAAAATAAAGGCCGCGCTTCACTGGATACAAGCAAAGTTCGTTGCCTGTGTTTCTTAAATACTTTCTGAGTTACTCAAAGGCCAGCAATAATCAAGAATTTGTACGTTACAATGTTGGCTTGTTCTTAAAGTTCCTTAAACTTGTATATTTTTTATGAAATTTTCTCTTTTTACAAGTTTTGTTTTTGTCTACACTGTGTGCGTTTCTGCTATTCGAGAATTGTTATGCGCTGCCACGAACTTCACTTTGGCGCTGCGCGCAGAAAACTGTTTGCCAGCGTCGTGAATGGACGCCATTATGAATATACGAAAGGCGCCGCACCATTCAAAAGCATTGTGAAAGCTCTCGTAAAAAGCTCTCTACGTGCTCACACCAGCAACAACAACACTTGGCGCCCACACAGAGTGCATTTCATTTGTCGCTAGTGCTGTGCTGCTCGCACGCCCAGCAGACGCTCCTTCTCTCTATGATGGGTCTTAAGCTCACTTTGCCTATCAGCTTTATTATTACTTTTGCAGCTCGGTTTTGCGCTTTGTAGACGTCACCAATTTCGGATGACCTGCTGCTGCTTTTGCTTTCGCCCTTTGTTTTGTATGCCCCTTCATCCCATTGTTCACTGTTTATTGTTGTTGCTCATTCTGTTTTGTTCCTTGCGATTGCTCGGCTTGTTGCTCGGCTGCGATTGGTTTATGCTGCGCAACGTCAACATATGGCAGCATACTTTATGTTACAGATTCATTGCATTTCATAAAAAGCAAATGTACTCACACACACACTTACTTCCTAATAGATGTAAGTGTGTGTGTGTGTGTGTGCCTTTTACCGAGTATAATAGCTGAAAGGGCTTCAACTTTGACCTTAGCCCAAATGAAATGGGCTATGGCCAAAAGCGTGCATTAAACCTTTTTAAATGCGTTCAATTGTGAGCCAAGCATTAAATATTAACGACCTCACACACATCTGATGAGGTTAAGCCTTTAAATCTTAAATTTATACAATTTATATTTAAAATTAAAAACCACAGAACTACAGAGTAACTTAATAACTTCTAACATATCTTATATGATAATTTACTTAATTTCTAAATATTATTACATTGATATCTTTACTTTTTAATACTTTAAACAACTATGATTAATTTAAATGCAAATGCAACAAATATGGAAAACCTTTTAGAATATTTTAACTTGTGAATTAATTATTAGTTTGACGAGGCGTTCAATTATCCCTGACGTCAACTGGGAGGCAGGTAAAAATAAAACCAGGCGTCCATTTCCTCCTCTAACTGAATTGTTAATCAGTTGAATCTGCTCTCCGAATCGCTAATAATGAGCATATGGTGGGTCGCATGCGCGAACCGTAAACAATGCAATTAGCGAAGTAGCAGGACCAACTTTCAATTACAATTAATTTTTAATTGCTCTTAAATTCGAATTTTGTAAAGTCGTGGATGTAATTATCGTATACATTGGAGATTGATCCTATCAGCTCAACGATAAAGAAAACAATGGGAAGCAAAAAGACGAACGAAAAACTCTGAGAAGGAACTCGCAGATGGGAAGCCGTGGGAACATGAAAACGTGGGCGCAAAACCCATTGTCCAACGCATTATTTCCGCCTGCCAAAAAGATTGCCACGCGCTAAAAATACATGGAAACTTATAAGTATCTTTCCACAAAGCAATGTTCAACTCGCATCACTTACCACTTGATGTTGCCGGAGATAAGGCATGGGAACTGGCATGACGTTTGATGCGTGGCGTGTCCGCCTTGCCGGTGGCAGATGAGGAGGCGGAGGTGGAGGTGGCGCATGAGGTCTTCGTGTTAAGGCTGCTGCTGACAATGATATTACTAACGGTGGCATCGCTACTCGTCGTCGTGTTGCTCGGCATTGATTTGTAGCGTTGCAGCGACGTTCGCGGCTTTTTGGGCTGTGTAGCCTCTAGCATGGCCTCATCGAGGGCGACAAACCAGTCCTCAGTCTCACTCTCATCCTCTAGGAACTTCATGTAGAACGAGGAGCGCTTCTCTTTGTGGCTCTTGTGATGATGACTGGTGGGCGTGGTGGCAACAGACGATGGCTTCAAATCAGACTCCAGCTGCTGTGTGGCCTCCACCTGCTGTGTTGCCTCCACCTCTAGCTGCTGTGTCGCCTCCAGCAGAAAACAATCCGTATCGGAATCGTTAAGAAAGTCCGCCAAGGCAGGATCCGCAGCAATCGCGGGAGGTGCGGGAGGTTCGAAGGCAGGCGGCGGAGGTGCCACCAACTGTTGGTCCAACTGTCTATGCAGCTTGTCGCATCGCTCCCGCAGCAATTCATGATCACGCATTTGCTGTGCACGCCACTGTCTGTTGTCCAACTGCTTGCGACGATGCTCAATGGCCGCCGCATCCACTCGCACCTGTTTCCGTCGATCCATCTGCTTGAATACACCCGGGCCAAACTCCTCGGAATCAAAGCCGCTGTCCGAGGTTGTGTTCACCTTATCGCCACGCCCATTGCCGTCGCAATTCCAGCGCCAACTGACTTCGGGGCTGCCCGTGACGAGCGTCTGGGAAAAGAGACAACTTGGCGATAAGTTGTTGTGCGGCGAGAAATCCAGGCTATCGTCCAGACTGTGCATCTTCTTGCTGGGCGGCGTGCTCTCAACATTCTCTACAATGTTAACTGTAGGCGAACGTGATGTATTCGCATCTTTGGCCACTTCCTGTGTTGCGCTGGCGCGAACGCGATTTTGTGGCGAAGCTGATTAAAATAAATAAAATAATGTGTGGATACTTTTTATGGTTTATCAACAGTTCACTCACCACTGTGTCGCTTCTGCAGTAAGCGACTGCTCAGCGTTAACGAGCGCCTTTTGCTCATGGACGACGTGTTTTCCATTTAGTTACATTTATTATTTTATTTAAAACATTGAATGCTTGCGTCGTAGAATGCGCTCAATTTTAAAACGCGTTTGGTATTTTTTAGTGTGAAGAACTTTACGACTTATCGATAAATCCTATTTCAACAGTATTTTCTATCGTTATCGATGGGTGCATTTTAAAAATCATTTTTCTCTGCATTTGTTTAAAAAAAGTTACGAGCAAATTGTAGTACAAATTAAAGTATCTAAAAATACAGTAAATGGTAATTGGCTATTAATTGACAACACGATTTCATTTCCTCACCCCCAATAATTAAATACCAAATAAAATACATTATTTTAAAGTTGTGAAGTTATCGATTATATACGCAGCTGTAAAATGCGCTAATTAAATCCCGCGGTATTTTAACTTTTTGGTATTTTTAAGGGAAAGATGCTTGAGATGTTAGAAAGCTGATTGATGCATAACTCAATAACCGGTTGGCGCGTTAAAAATATTTTCAAATGCTCCATTCAATTTATTTATTAACAATAATTTGATATTTGATATTTCTCCATAGCTTGAAAACACAAGCTACTGCTAAGTATATTGTGGCGACTCGAGCACAATATTTAACTAGTTCACATGCATTTAAAAACGAGTTAACTAAACACGCACACACATAACTGCAATTAAATGCAAAAGAAATCTCTATAAATGCACATTGAGTAAATAAATAAATCCCTTTAAAAACAATTATTGTCCTCTCGTAAGTCCCATTTCGTTCATCTAATCACCTCCATCGGCTCTTTACAAGCCCTTGTTGTACCAGACGGTGTCCAAGTCCGGATGCTTCTTCTGTATGGATTCGCTGACTTCCGGTTCCAGGGAGCTCACCTTAATGGCCGCCCGCTGGCTGAAGAATGCACAGCCCAGGGGCGTGGCAAAGAGAAGAACGAAACCGACAAAGACCGTTTGAATGGGCGCATTTAGACGGGGGAATTTCTTCAGAAATCCGCGCTTCTCCAGACTCTCCATCAGCAGAGGCGTTAATGCTGTCAAGGATTAGGATTAGGATTCGTATTCGATTAAATGGGATATTAATGCGGCTATCAGGGATACTCACTCATTCCGGGCATAGCCATGGCAATCCGGCTAACCAACACGGCTGAGATGCCAACGAAAGCGGCTTTCTTCGAGATGCCAACTTCATTGTTCTGCTCGTCCAGAAGAACGACACCACTGCGCAATTCCCTATGAAGGAAGAAAGTTGAAGAATGAGTGGGAGAAATACTTAATGGCATTTCTAGTGTACTTACTGCATTCGCATGCAGGGAATATTGATGAAATTGGCAGCGGCAACGGCCACCAAGGGAACCAGGCGACCCACCAATGGATTCATATTCTTCACCGCTCGATTTAAAGTGAGGGCGGTGCCCAAAGCACCTCCCGTTGCCAGGCAGTATGAGGTAAACAATTGTCTAAGAGAAGCATTCGGTAAGTGAGACAATTTCTTGATTTTATGGGGTCAACATACGTTTGACTAATTGGCGTTGTTCCTGAGCGATTCGTGTAGTTGACGATGGCGTTAAAGGTCTGATTACACCATTGCCAGAAGACAACGGCCGGCGTTGTTTTGTAGAAGGTCATCATGCCTAAATGAATACAACAATAACAACAACAATTCCATCATCATTATTACTTGTTTATTAATAAAAAGCGCGGAAGCAAATTGTTGAAATTTTCAAATGAAAGCACACGAAAATAGCGCCATTATCACAATCACAAGTCTGTCACTGTGTGAGTGTGTGAGTGTACTTACCGGCAGTGATAAACATATTCATTGGCATCTGCGCCGACATGCGTCCAATGAGCAGCTGCTTCTCCCCCGTCTCCGGATGAAAGGCCGAATCGTACAGATACTTGGCCTTCCACAGATCCTCGATGGATTTGCATTCGGGCACATCCTTGCCAGCCCGATACCTTTGTACTATCTGGCGAGCGGACTCTAGTTGATTCGAGGTAACGAATAGATTCAGCGGATTGGTGACCAGAAAGAAATGCTTGGCACGCCCCACATACGTGCTCTGATCGAATTTGGGCTTATCAATGTCCACGCGGGGCAACAGAGCCATTCTGAGTGGTAGTTCCTTTCCCTTTCACTTTCGGCCAAAAGCTAGTGCTGTTTGGGGTGGGGTGAGAGCACATTTGTATAGCCAGATTAGATACTTTCGCCGCAATTAAATAATAATTGCTGATAGCTTAATTGATATTGATACAATGTATCAGCTGCTTGGTTTCACAACAATATAAAAACATATTTTTGTACTTTACGCGTGTGTGTGTGTGTGTGTGTACAGTGTTAACTCGCTAAGGCGTACACTCATTTATTTGAAGAGAGAGAGCAACATTCCAAGATAATTAAAACTGACCTTGGACTATCTTTATCAATAAATAAACAAATTTCAAAATATTTTAACTTAATTTTATGTGTCGTTTTGAATACTCTCTTTATTTAATATATATTAATTATTTTTTTATTATTTAATTAATTTTATTTATTATTTTAATAAAATATATTATTATTTAATTAATTATTATTATTTAATTAATTATAATTAAATATTTTTATATTTATTTATATATGAAGTTGTCCGCTAGCAGAGCTTTTACTGTATTTATTATTTTTCTTATAAATATTACTCTTATCAATGGCCGCAGTGACCCAACTGATTTGATTCGCCGCTAATCGCCAAGCAAGTCAACTTTCGAGTTCCAATGCAGTAAAAATACTCAACAAACAAATATATTTACATACATACAGACATACATATGTATGTACATATGCATATATATCAACCGAGAGTGTCGATCCTTAGGTAAACTTGTCAATAATGTAGTTAAAACAAAAACAACAACATGCGATTATGTTGCATTATATAATTGTTATCATAAATATGCGTTATATGGAAAAATCCATAAATCATATCGGACGTTTGCCGGGCACACAGCTGAGTTGTTGTTAATCACAAACAAAAATTCGATTCCAGAGAGTTGACGAACTGGAGAACAGGTTGCGACACTGACACTCACACACAGTATATACGTCTATGTCTG
This sequence comes from Drosophila suboccidentalis, assembly GCA_037043435.1. Taxonomy (NCBI): domain Eukaryota; kingdom Metazoa; phylum Arthropoda; class Insecta; order Diptera; family Drosophilidae; genus Drosophila; species Drosophila suboccidentalis. The sequence goes on from JBAMBK010001367.1 coordinate 40,047, forward strand.
TACGTGTGTGTGAGAATTTGAGTTTCGGTTCTTCACATACGCATACACACGCACGCTTACATACGTTCACACACGTCCAAGCGTTCCGCTTGCTAACACTTTGGCAGTGAACTGACGACTAAACCGACAGCTAAGAGCTGCTGCCTCCGTTACCGCAGTCGCTGCCTCAGCCGCCGCTCCAGAGAGCTTTTTGTTTGCCCTTGAAGAGAGAGTATCTCGCTGGTTTCATGCTTGTTGTTGTGCGCTCCGAATTGAATCAATGTGTCGCTTATCTATAAAATTTAATCAATCATTTTATCTGTCAAAGAACAATGCTTATAGGGTTATAATTCAATATCAATATTTTACTGATGGTTTAATAATTATATCAATAATATTAATTAACATCTAATCGGACAGCGTATTCAATAGTCAGCATGCCAAAAATACTTTCTCTTTCTAGTTTCTGTTATTACCTTGCGTAATTCGAAACTTTTCTGTGGTAAGTGACGATGACATTGGAGAGAGAAATAGAGAGAGAGGAAAGAGAGAGCTTTTTGCTTGTGCGCAGCACTTTAACAGTGGGGCTTGCAAGTTTGCCAAAGCTTTTAAGGCAGCCTGTTGTGCCCTTACAAAAGTGAAACTGAATGGTTGATTTACACATCAGCTTCACACACCCACACATATGCGCGTATATGCTTGTGTGTGTAAGTATCTAATAAATTGACCTCACGCTTAATAGACTTAAGAATAATTTATTTTATTACAAATAAGAAGACAACACATTTTGATATTCATTAAAATTTTAAATTTATATATTGTACATACTATACACACATCTGATAAAGTAAATATATATATTTTATATATTTGTTTTTCATCCGATAGTTTGAAATTGCCTACAAGCCCTTATTGTACCAGACAGTATCCAAATCGGGGCGAGTCTTCTTAATCGAATCTCTCACTTCGGTCTCCAGTGAGTCAACCTTGATAGCAGCTCTTTGACTGAAGAAGGCACAGCCCATGGGTGTTGCGAAAATTAATACTAAACCGCAGAACATTGTCTGTATGGGTGCATTCATATAGGGATATTTCTTTAGGAATCCGATATTGTCCAGGTGGTTTATCAGCACAGGCGTTAACGCTGTCAAAGTATGAATAATATTCAAGTCATATCCATAAGTGATTCAGGAATACTCACTCATTCCAGGAATGGCCATGAAAATTCGACTGATCACAACAGATGAGATGCCAACGAAAGCGGCCTTCTTTGAAATACCGACCTCATTGTTTTTCTCATCCAGAAGAACGACACCATTGCGCAACTCCCTAAATAAGGAATATAGGGAATGACCTTTATCAAATGACTATTCCAGGTCATTTAAATACTCACTGCATTCGCATGCAGGGAAGATTAATACAATTGGCGGCTGAGACGGCCACAAACGGCACCAAGCGACCAATCAATGGGTTCATTTTCTGCACCGCGTTGTTCAAGGTGAGGGCGGTGCCCAAGGCTCCACTCGTTGCCAGGCAATAGGAGGTTAATAATTGTCTGCGAGAGGTATGTGCAAGTTGATCATTAAAAAACTTACTTATCTTGAGGAAACCTACGTATTACTAATTGGAGTTTTGCCGGAGCGGTTCGTATAGTTGACGATTGCGTTAAAGGTTTGATTGAACCACTGCCAAAAGACAACGGCCGACGTTGATTTGTAAAAGGTCATCATACCTAAGTAAATAAAATTAATTGGGAAAAGGATATTCTTTGAAATTAATTGAACTTTATTCTAAATTAAACTTCAAAATTCTCTAGGTAGCTATCGTTTTTTTTTTTGTAAAATTCGATTTAATTAACTCGATTGTCAAAAAATATCAAAATATGAATCAAATTAAAAATGTATTTCTCTACTAATAAGGAGTTGATAAAATGTTAAAACTTGAGATTTAAAATTTTTATTTTTTGAATAAACGAAAGGGGTACTTGTAGCTTTAAGATCGATATCTCAAACCGATATTTTTTAAATTTAATTCCCTGATGAGAAGATATCGTATCAATTAGATGGTTCTGATTACTTATCCATCACAAGCATAGGAACGATTACTGATTTAAAAAAAAAGCTGAATACCCCCAATTTTGTGCTTACCTGCCGTGATTAAAGTGTTCATTGGCATCTGCGCCGACATGCGTCCAATGATCAGCTGCTTCTCCCCAGTCTCCGGATGAAACGCCGAATCGTAGAGGTACTTGGCCTTCCACACATCCTCGATGGATTTGCATTCGGGCACAGATTTGCCAGCCCGATACTTTTCAACTATTTCACGGGCTCTCTCCAGGTCGCTAGATGTAGCGAATAAGTTGAGAGGATTGGTGACCAGAAAGAAATGCTTGGCACGACCCCAATATGTGCTCTGATCGAATTTAGGCTTGTCAATATCCACTTTGGGCAGGGATGACATTTTATTCAATTTTTTAAGTCTGCCGCTGCCTCCGATAAATCGTCAAAACGAAATAAAATTTGGTGAATTATGATTAAAAGCGCGGTATTAATAATCCAAAACTGGATCAGATAATCCAATGTAATGCTCTAAGGAGAGCAGCGGTCAGAGAATTTAAAGCGTTAAAAACCGAAGAGAAACGTATAATTCAAATAACTCAAACATGTGATGTAAATTTCAATGCCCAATATAAAACAACAATTTTCATAGTAAAAGCAAATATAAGTTTATTAAGCTCGCTATTTTTGCCGGACGAAGCGGAAAGAATTTCCACTTACAGCATAATTGTATGTACTTTTTCAAATGGTATTTATATTATATTTCATATTAGATGCTGGTGTTGCGGTTGAAAGTCCGTCTGGCTGACCTTACTTAATACTCGCCTGCAAGAGTAGATGTATTAGGATTAGAAAATGTCCAAACTGAGGAATACAGGTGATACATACTGAAACACTCTGGTGGGTTCATGTAGCCAAAGACGTTCAGCTCGTAGAGCGACGCCAGCGTTATGAAGAACAGATACCAAAGCATGAGGATGATGCCCAATCGCTTGTCCAACTTCCAGCCATTCAGATGGGTCGAGAGTATCAAGAAGACAACGGTGGAGAAGAGCGAGAGCGTAGAGTAAACCAGGCCTAGAAGAAGATAACTCCAACTTTAAGTATATTAAACTATTACCACATTCACTTCTGCTAGTTTAAACAGTCAAGACACATGCCAGGCATACCACACAAATCGAACAGCATTACGACGACGAGACAAGCACTATAGGGTATCAAGGAGGAGGAGGAAGAGAAGCGAAAGAGTGATGATATGGTACATACCCTTTGATATGACATTGACGTGCGAGCCGGGAGCAATGATGGCCGTTTGAATGAACCACGGAAGACCTAAGCACACTAGTATATCAAAGACATTCGAGCCAATTGCATTCGACACGGCCATGTCGCCGAAGCCCTCTTTGATAACGGCTATTGAGCTTAGGGCATCCGGCACAGAAACGCCAGCAGCTACGAACGTCAGGCCCATCACGGTGTCGGGTATGCCCAGCGTGGAGCCAATCACGGTGATCATCCAGACCATGAAGTACGAGTAGAACGAGATCCAGACCATCGAGAGCAGAAACGTGAATGGATACCAGTTGCGATACTGAGCCAGGCGGCAGTCCGGCATCGTCTTCTTGCACAGAAAGTGGATCGGATAGACCACATACCAGGCCACCAGTGCCGGAAGACCGCCCTCCGTAGGTCTCGCCAACGGATCCGGGCGCGACTCCTTCTGTCTGTCCGTCGACTTGTAATAGTCAATGCCACCCGGAGCTGTCGTCCCTTGAGTCTTGGCCATGGCCGAAGGGTTGGCTGTGGCTGTGGCCTTGGCAGCAGCCGCTTCACCTGTTACCACCGATTCCGGCTGGTCGCCATGATAGCCCATGTTCTCCTGGCCTTGTCCCTGGCTAAACTGACCCTTCTTTTTGGGGCAAAACAAAGCAATGCAGTATCCTACATAGAAGAGCAACATCACCACAGCTTCGAGCTGCAATAGTACAAAAAATAAATTATTGTAAATATTAACTTTATGTTAATTATATAAATATTTTTTAAATAAACTTGCTGAACTTTTATTCCAGCTGTATAAATATAGCAATGATCATTAACAATTTTAATTTTTGATTATAACATTTTGATCTTACCCAAGAGATCACATCATTTAAGATTACTATCAGCATGACCAAAATTGAGACGCAGTAGAAGAAGCAATCTCTGACCAAGGGCCTCCAACTGAGGTGAATAACGGAGCCGGAGCACAATGCACAGACCGAGATAACGACCACGTTTTTGAACACAGCGGAGCCAATGATTTCACTAGTGCCAATGTCGTCCTTGGCGAAAAAGACACCGAATACAACGATGGCCAATTTTGGAGCTGAGCTGCCGGCGGCCATGAAAGTTGCACCTGCCACATCCGATGATAGCTTCAGTTCTGCAAGAGAATGAAATTTGTATGAAATTTATAAGAAATGTTGCTTCAAATGTAAAATGTACCCTTGCCAATTCTTCCCAGGCTCGCTACAAAGTATTCATTGCACACAATGGTCAGTCCAAGGAAGCAGTAGATGGCCACCAGAATATGTATGATGATTAAACCATGTCCTCGCAAAGATCTATTGATCAGCGGCTGAGGAAATTGCTCGATGGACGGAACAGTGCAGTTCATTCGTCTGGGTCGCCAAGTGGGCAGAGATTCACGCAAGGCCATTGTGGTCTTTGACCATTCATCGTAACTCTAAAAAGAAACCATAAGATTAGTCTGTTTAAGATAACCAGCTTAGCTCACCTCGGTGGTCATAAATGGATTTGGTGCAGTGTCTTCATAATCATAAGCGTATGCATCCTTCCCTTGAATCAGGCTCCCAACTTCGAGGGAAATATCATCTTTTTCATCGCCTTTAGCCGGGTAGATGCTCACGCAGTAACAGATGCAGAAGAGCCATCCCGCATTCCACATCTATGCCAAAAAGTGTGAAATATACTCATTAAATTCTCACTTTCAGGATCCCGCTCTCTCCTGTTTCCCCTTTCCCACCATTTTAATGCTGTTGTTGACTCAAAGCAACTTGAGCGGCATCTGAGCACACAAAACGTGATAAAGACAAAGCTGCACAGAATATGCGGCTTATGTGCTCCCTGAATGCCTGAAGGCATCGTCTCTGATAAGGCCTTATTTACTCTCTCTCCCACACACACACGCTCATAGACACATAGATATTCATGTACTCTATGTAGTTACTTGTATGTACTATTAAAATGTATTTTGATTGCTGATTTCATGACGAATCCAGCAAGTACTATTGGTCTTTTAACTTTATTTGAAATTTATATTCTATAGAAAAAAGTTTAATTTATACTATAAATATAAAAAATAAAACTAGCTTATTATCTGCGTGTGTATATTCATTTATTTTTGAAATCCATGATTAGACTAAACATAACATCAACAGTTGTGTATATAATAGCATAGTTATTATAGTTTTATCTTCACAAATAATTATAATTATAATTTTTATATTGTAATATTTTGTAATATTATAAATACCTCATAAATTATGCTTTTGAAATACTATCATTTAAATTTTGCAAACAATTATAGTCATAGTTAACACAAATGATAGATGTAAATATATATAAGTACTTGTACTTATATATAGTATGTAAGTAGATGCAATTTATTGTACATTCTTGTATGTAAGAATATTATATACGTACAATTATATGTATTTACATAATTAGGGATGTGTTTATGTATGCACGTGTAAGCATGTGTATGTCTGTTTGTTTCACTTCAATAAGTAGTATATGCATTCATCATCAATTAATATTAAAGGTATATATAAGTACTTAATAATTAGTAATTAGTTGCATTAGATACTTGTACAGTCGAAAATAACACGAAATATATTTATTTTGGTATTTGATTTCATTTGATTTAGTTGAAGATATTTAAAATAAATCGAATAGAACACTTCAATAGTATTTTTTGTACGTTCATAAAATTGCAACTGTTATTTTGGTAAATTTAAATTCAACGGCTAATTGAAATAGTTAATTGAAACACTCAACGTTTTGCAACAATTTAAGGTTAGTTCTTGGATTGTATATTGTAAGTATGTACTGATATATGCATTTGTCATTTGATGTATGATATAATTGGGTCTTTTCTCAATTCCAATTCGCAACAGATTCATGTATAGAACAATCTTATCAGACAGTCTATGAATTCATTTATTTCCATCTCCAAAAATATTGAAATTTTTGTGAATTTGATGCGAAAGTGTAATATGGAACAGGACCTCTAACTAAATATGTATATGAATATATGTTAAGTTGCTTCTGAGACCAAATAAAGTCTCTATGACTGAATAACAAATTGATGTACATAAGATGCAAATGCATACAAATGTGTTATGTATGTCGAGAAGACATTATAAATATAATGTTGAAATATATATTTATATAGATATATCGGTAACTGGCATATTTCGTTGAGTGGGGAAGAACCTTGTACTTGAGCAACACCTATAGGGGCATTACATTTGTAGTTGAGTAGGTATTTATGTATGTAAGTTTGTATGTATATGTATATGGCTAAGTGGGAATTTTCAGTAGACGATTGTTCGTACATTTATTGTATTAGTTTATCTTTAGTTTACTTCTTGTTTAATTAATTTTTTTTTCTTGAAGTTGGCTTGATAAATTGGGAGAAATCAGTTAACTGAATTTCATATCGGCGCCTTCAACAAATTTAGCCAACTGAGCCTTGTATCTGTATCCATTCCAAATGTTAATAACTATACATTATTAATGTATGTATGCATGTATTTAACTATGTATGTCTTGTATAAATATATGTATGTAACTATGTCTTGAGCGCGTCCATTTTATATATGTAGCAGTGCATGGCTCACTATGTAAGTATGTATGGTTTTTAATCATTGTATCTTTTTGCTAAATAAATGTAAGTTTGTATTTTGCTAGGAGTATGTATGTTTGTCTTACACTTTGCTTGCAGCTATATTATCATACTGATTCAGTGTCATGTCTAGCATTACCTGGTACTAATACGGTCTACCACTGTCATCTGTTGTGTGTTGCTAATAATTCTCTACCAAAGCATCAAACTAACAACTTACGCAACATCTGCTTAACTTGGTCTGGAACCAAGCAACCAGCTTTGATTGTTGGTCGAATAGTCTTAGCTATTCTTTAAGAAATAATAATGCAAAACCGTTACAATAATATTATTATTAACATGATTTTAAATTAGCGTAAATTAATCTGTAATTATTTATTAAATGCACCGCCGTTTAACAGCTTTGAAGCAACCAAAGTTATCATATAATAATTTATTTAACTTAGTCATGGTTTTTTAGCCAATCTCTTAATTGATCTGTTTAACGGCAGTATTTAGATTTAAAATTATAATTAATTAGAAATTTCACAATTTATACAGATGATTCTAAAAAATGTATGTATGTGGATGTAAATACATAATAGTGAACAATATAAACAATGTTTGAATCAATCGGGCGCGATTTTTCTTAATTATTCTAACTTTCTTAATTTTGAAGCTAGAGTTTTGAAAATTTTTATTTTTATAAAATTTTAATTTTCTTGTTTTTTTTTTGAAAATGTTTTTAATTTGTTTTTAATTCTTACTAAAAAGAACTTACCAAAGCAATGTTGTAAATTTCCTTTTTTAAAATAGTGAAGCATACTTTCGGGCTCATTAATAAAAATCAAGGATTTTAATGATGTGCCGGAAAGTATGCTATACAAATAATTGTGAAATTAATTCTGAATCGGAATAATACATTTTTTTTTATTTAAAAAATCAATTAAAAACAATTTCTAAAAAACAAGAAAATTAAGAATTTTGTAAAATAATGAAGTTCATCTAGTAAAATTTTCATAATTCTAGCTTTAAAATTAAGAAAGTTAGAAAAATTAAAAGAAAATGGCGTTCAAAATTGCGCTCTTAAAATTGAGCTATGGAATGCATTTTGTTATGAACATATATGATTAAAATGGTTATTTTATAATTATGTTTGTTCGATTTGTAATCCAATTAAACTCATAAGATCTACCATATCATTTAGTTTCCACAATTATTTCTAAACTTGAATGTGTACGCAACTTGCACCAAAAATTGACTATAAATTTACATTATTTGATTTAAGAATTTTGTATACATTTAGAATAAATATATATTTACAGTAAAAAATTGACGTCATTAATTGCCATAATGTTAAATATTTGTAAGTGTTAATTGTTATTAATATTGTTGACTTCTTTAAACAATAGTTGTTGCTGCTGTTGTTGTTGTATGTGGCTAAACTTAGGACGTTTTCGTTTAATCAATATGGCTATTTTTTAAATATATATACTTAATTGTACAAAATATACATTTGTTTGTATTTTGTTTTTATTGCAAATTGCATTAAAATTATCTATTAATCTCGTTTGCTGAAAGCTTCTGGCTTCACTGTAAATGTAAGTGTAAATATATGAACAGAAAGCAATTATCAAGTCGAAAATGATCGACTATGAAATACCCAGTACCAGCAGATATCAATTTATGTATATGTTATTTTAGTAATTCTTTCATTCCTTAATTTCTCTAACAGACAGACAGACACTAGAACTCCTTCTGGCACAGAGTATAATTAATATAAATATGTAATAAAAAGTTAAACATTATTCGTTGATCTCATTCATTAATTAGGTAAACTGCTGACTAAAATAATGCATTCCCGTAAATTGACTTGTAAGTTCTCAAATATGATGGAAAAATGAAGCTTTAGAACCAAGAGAATACATATTGTGTGGGAAAGAGAAACTTACAAACCAAACAACATTTCATAAATATGTATAATGTAATATGTTATAAATAACGTATATAAATTATTGCTTAAATTCAAACTTTGTCAACATTATATTTGAGTGTGTGTGAGTGTATGTGAATTTTGCGTTGTTCCTTTTCTATTCATGTTGTTCCATAAAACCGTAGCAACAAATTCCATTGATTTGCTGTATTAGTTAAATACTTGTACTTAATTTAATACAATTGACCCTATCTACAGCGGTATATATGTATAATATATGCTCATATATGTTCCTGTATATGGGTATCTTTGCATCTATATAGTATATATTCATTCAATTGGTGCATGTAAAAATCCATGTAAAACGCGCGTTGAGTAATAAATGTTGTCCCCATTAACAATAACATTAAATGTACAATACATATATATATATACTAATGTTGCTGTCAGGACATCTACAGTTGCTGCTGCTATGTACTGCATATGTATACATACGAGTATTCGCGTATGCATGTACTTATTCATATGGTATTCATATTCGTATTCGTATTTGGTGCTGGTGATGCGATTCTAAGTGCGTCTGGTTGTCATTTATTTAGTACGTGCCTGAAGGGATTAAATGTATCAGGATTAGAAATGGCCCAATCTTAGGGATAAATGTGATACTCACTGGCACACTCTGGTGGGTTCATGTAGCCAAAGACGTTCAGCTCGTAGAGCGACGCCAGCGTTATGAAGAACAGATACCAAAGCATGAGGATGATGCCCAATCGCTTGTCCAACTTCCAGCCATTCAGATGGGTCGAGAGTATCAAGAAGACAACGGTGGAGAAGAGCGAGAGCGTAGAGTAAACCAGGCCTAGAAGAAGATAACTCCAACTTTAAGTATATTAAACTATTACCACATTCACTTCTGCTAGTTTAAACAGTTAAGACACATGCCAGGCATACCACACAAATCGAACAGCATTACGACGACGAGACAAGCACTATAGGGTATCAAGGAGGAGGAGGAAGAGAAGCGAAAGAGTGATGATATGGTACATACCCTTTGATATGACATTGACGTGCGAGCCGGGAGCAATGATGGCCGTTTGAATGAACCATGGAAGACCTAAGCACACTAGTATATCAAAGACATTCGAGCCAATTGCATTCGACACGGCCATGTCGCCGAAGCCCTCTTTGATAACGGCTATTGAGCTTAGGGCATCCGGCACAGAAACGCCAGCAGCTACGAACGTCAGGCCCATCACGGTGTCGGGTATGCCCAGCGTGGAGCCAATCACGGTGATCATCCAGACCATGAAGTACGAGTAGAACGAGATCCAGACCATCGAGAGCAGAAACGTGAATGGATACCAGTTGCGATACTGAGCCAGGCGGCAGTCCGGCATCGTCTTCTTGCACAGAAAGTGGATCGGATAGACCACATACCAGGCCACCAGTGCCGGAAGACCGCCCTCCGTGGGTCTCGCCAACGGATCCGGGCGCGACTCCTTCTGTCTGTCCGTCGACTTGTAATAGTCAATGCCACCCGGAGCTGTCGTCCCTTGAGTCTTGGCCATGGCCGAAGGGTTGGCTGTGGCTGTGGCCTTGGCAGCAGCCGCTTCACCTGTTACCACCGATTCCGGCTGGTCGCCATGATAGCCCATGTTCTCCTGGCCTTGTCCCTGGCTAAACTGACTCATGCCCCAGTCATCGACCGGCGGTTGGCTGCTGACCATTGGCTGTGGATGTGGTTGGCTCTGATTCTCCTCTGTCCAGGCAGCATTGGGATCCCAACTGGAATTGGGATCATTGTAGCTTTGATAGTCTCCCTGTGTCGGCTCTGGTGGTTTCTGGGAGCTCATGTCCGATTCCTTAGTCTGTGGCTGACCTGCAGTTCCCTGTGTGTAAGAACTTTCGGGCACGTTTTTATAGGTTACCAAAGCGGATTGTTCCTCCTTGCTGGGCAGCTTGAATGGCAGATTCAATCCCAATGCCCATCGCTCCAGTTCCGTATTGAATGTCAACGCAACGCAGTAGCCCACATAGCATAGCAACATTACCACAGATTCAAACTGCAAAAAGAAATAAATATTTTTTAAAATACGTAAATTATGTTTATTACATTTACAATTTCTAATTCGACTTGCAGAACTTCAAATCAAATCTGCAGCGGATTTCTTTTCCTGACTTCTGATATACAAATAAAAACACGCGGAAATGGCTATAGTCGAGTTCCCGACTATAGGATACCCGTCACTTATTGAAATTACTACCGTTATGCTTGGCCGATCTTGTTGCTATTAAGGAGGATGATAACTTATAATCATAGATAGCGTTAATTACCAAAAAATATCTAAAATGGGCTTATGTGGGGTGACTTACATACATTTTAACAAATACAATATACCAATTTACTTATTAAAAAAAATGTTTTCATTTTAGCATAAAGTTCGTAAAGTTTTTAGTTCAGTTTTATTTATTTAAATTTAATGTTGGTAATAATAGTTTAAATTGTAATTTACGTCAAAAGTACCTACATATGTGTGGTATATAGATAATTTATATTTTTCGAATTTCTGTTTATCACATTTTAAAGCCACTTTCGCTATAAAGATTTTTCTGTTTTACCTAATCTGTTAACTTACGCAAGAGATGACATCATTGAAGATGATTATCAGCATGACCAATATTGAGACGCAGTAGAAGAAGCAATCCCTGACCAAGGGCCACCAGTTGAGCTGGCAAACGGTGCCGGAACACAATGCACAGACCGAGATGACAAACATGATGTTGAACACTGCGGAGCCGATGACTCCACTGATGCCAATGTCGTCCTTGGCGAAAAAGACGCCAATCACGACGGTGGCCAATTCCGGAGCTGAGCTGCCGGCGGCCATGAAAGTCGCACCTGCCACATCCGGCGACAGCTTCAGTTCTGCAAGAGAATTGAGTATTAATTGAAGTTTAACGAGGGGATCAAATGGGGAATTTACCCTCGCAGAGTCTGTCCAGACTGGCCACAAAGTACTCATCGCACACAATGGCCAGTCCAAAGAAGGTGTAGATGGCCACCAGAATGTGGATGATGAGTCCACCATGTTGACGAGCAAATTTATTCATCAGCGGCTGAGGAAATTGCTCGATGGCAGGAGGCGTGCAGTTGGTTCTTTTGGGTCGCCAGGTGGGCACAGCTCCATGCACGGGCGTGAACATTGTGGTGGTGATGTTTGGCAATTCGTCGCTCCTCTAAAATATGAATATATATTACCATAAGATCAGTCTGCTTAAGGCCAGGAGTTTAACTCACCTCGCTGGTCATTAGAGGATTGGGTGAGGTGTTCACATCATCAAAAGGAACATCTGCATCAGCTGCTTCCGGCAAGCTCCCAATGTCCAGGGGAACATCCGCCTTCTCATCGCCCTTGGCCGAGTAAATGGTCACGCAGTAGTAGATCAGGAAGAGCAATCCCATATTCCACATCCGCGCACGGCGAGAGCGTCGATGTGCGATCTATGGGAAAAAGTGTGATAGATACCTATTAAATTCGCACTTTCTGAATCCCACTCTCCCTTTTTCCCCCTTTTCCACCATCTTATTACTGTTGTTGACTGCTGGAGGCAACTTGAGCGCCCATCTGAGCACACAAAGCGTGCTAAAGACAAAGCTGCTCAGACTATGCGGCTTATGAGCTCCCTCTATGGGGGTCTTATGTACCCCCCCACACACACACACTCACAGACACATAGATACTCTTGCACTTGTGTATTTTTGTATGTACTATTTGATAGATAAACAAATAAGATGACTGTGATACATAATAGGAAACTTTAGGATACCCTATATTCATATAACATCAAACCCCGAATAACTTTGCATATCTAATAATCAGGCCTGTTCCGGCTTTCACTTTCTTATATCATTTTGGCGGATTGATATCACTTTGAGTTGATGAGTTTAAGTCCGATAAAGTGAAAAACGATCATTTTTAAAACTTAGCCTAAATGCCAAGTTAATTAATGCATTTCACTAAATGCTATAAAGTAAAAAGTGAAAACTGGAACAGGCCTGATTATAATATTATAAAGAACCTTTTAATTTAAATACTTTGAAAATATTCAAATAACAATCAGATTTATTTGAAAATTTTAATTTTTGTAGCAATTGAATAACAAAAAACTTTTATATTTCCAGGAACACAAAAATCTGTTGTGATTTTATACGGGAACCAATACAATAAACTTTATTGTTAAAGGAATGACATTTATTTTCAGCAAAGAAAAGCGGATAGTGAGCTTAGCTTTTTTGTGATGTGTCTAACAAATAGTCAATGTTATAATAGTAAACTCAAAAATTACAAATTTTCAGCTGTAACACTTTTGTTAAATGTGTGTTTTATTTAAATAGACATATGTACAAGTACAAACAAAATATAGATTATTTATACTCGCAATGTGTATTTTTTGCTCTCTAACTAAAACTATGATAATTTCTTCTTCTTCTAAGTTAAAGGTCATTCAATGCATTACCAACTTGGAATACTCTTTTGTTGCAATCCCGTGTATAGGGTATTTATGTATGTACATATATGTAGGTGCTTATGCAGTGGCACGAGCAAGTACATATAAACATGTTTACTTCAATGTGTCTGAACAAATAAGCACGTTGCGCTTGTGGCAAGCTTATTACGTTTATTGCCACTGCGTTTGCCTTAAGTTGGTTTTGTTAGCTGCTTTGACTGACACATGAAATCGGATATCTGCTAGTACATGCATATAGCTGGGCCTAGGTCTCAAAGGAAAGTAAATGTGAAGACAACTGATACTGGTCGAGCTAAAAGCCGGCATTTGTATTGTATATACCAAGATACACACAAATCGTATTGGCCAGTTTTATTCGCTGTTGTTACGAGATATCGCCTATATGCAATCTGATATATGTATGTATGTTTGTAGATACATATGTGCAGTACAGGTTCTTACTAAGTGTCAATAGCCTGGGATGAAAACCGACTGATCACATAACCATTATAAACCAAATACATTTGGAAACTCTCAAGATGTCCAAGTTGTTATCAGCTTATACTTGGATTATAAATGCACTCTCATTCAATTTGTGGCAAGTGGAAAACTGATACGCACTAAATCAACAGAAAGGCTGAAGCGAGAAGAAAGTGCTGCATACTTTTAAAGGCAACCAACACAGACGCACACGCACTCACAGATACAAATACAGCTACAGATGAACAAACAGTTGCAGATACATACATATACATATGTATATGACATCATATGCCTTGATTCAATTCTCTTGAGAAAATGCGCAAATCGTGACACAAACTACATAAGCGACAACAAAAATAAATGTCTTTGAATAAATTTGAGCAGCATTACAGTCATTTGTTTGCTATTGACAGCTCTTCTTCTTCCTCGTCATCGTATCCTTACTTCTTCTTCTTCTTCTTCAACTTGCTGTTGTTTTTGCTGTTTGCCGTTTGCTGTTTCTGGTCTGATAACAGCACAAATTTGACGTAAACGATTGAGGCGAGAGCAGAAGCGATAGATAGAGAGAGAGGGAGCGAGAGCAAATGAAAGTTTTCACCACAAAAGACGAAGGCACGAAATCAACTGTCGGGGTGAGAGTACAAAAAGGAGCAGAGACTAAGCGACTACGTCGACGTCGGCTGCGGCTGCGGCGTCAGCTGCGGCGTCTGGCTGGCTGCCTGAGTGCCAGAGTGCTTGATGGGCTAGCAAAGCCACCACACTGTGTGGTGGGAAGAAGAGAGGGAGGCTGCCAGCTTCTCCAATCCAAAACATACAACGCCTTGTGGGCCACTCGGTCATGCCGCACAGTATCGATTTGCAGACTGTCCTCTCTCTCTCTCTCTCTCTCTCTCTCCCTCGCGTTGCCCATCAAGCTTTTACTCATATGTTGCAAATGGTAACTGTGTGAAAGTTTACATGTGTGCGTGAGTGAGTGTGGGTGTGGGAGGGGGTGATTGTTAGTTACAGTTACTGTGATAAATACATGAATGCATGTAAGTATGTAGTTAGTGTGGATGCTGCAGCAGCAACATCTAATAAAAATAAATGGCTCTGCTAACTAAATACATATACGAATATACATATAAACTTATGTGTGTGTGTGTGTTTGTATGTAATTAGGAGGAGGCAAGCGGCAGGAAACGTCATTGTCGTAGCTGCGCGTTCAAGCTTACATCATATTTTTCTTAAAGGCTCAACACAAAGGACATTTCTCTGCTCCTTCTCCTCATCCTCCCCCTGTAAAGAAAAACAAAAGTGACGCTGTCTGTTCCGTTTTTGGGTTTTGTTGCTCGGAAAAATTGCAGACAATTGAAGATGTTGGCTGAGGAAAAATGCAATTGACTTGGACAAATGTTTCTCGTTAGGATTAAGCACACACACACACAAACACAGACATACAAACATGCACATGTATATGCACACATACGAAAAGCAATCTCATAATCACTTTCCTTTAATTTAATATTTACCATTTTTGCAGTAGTTTTTGAACTTGTTTAGTTGGTTGTCCGAGTTTCCGCTTTAATTATTTAATTAATTATAAGGCTAAGATAAAATTTTTGTTCGCCCTTATCTACAGTTGTTAGTAAGTGTAGCTTGCAATGTGGGTGTTGCGGAAAACAGATACAGAAGAAAACAGTTGCATTGGAAAACATGCGACGATATTGGCTAAGACGTTAGTTGTTGTTGTTTGTTCTGGCCCTTTTTCGAATGCCAGCATTCACATCACTTGTGCTTCATTTTTCACTTTAACCAGCTGTTCGATTATTTAATACATGTATTATTTAATACTCGTAATACGAAGTTTTCATTTGATATTGTATTTGGCTCGCGCACAATACACGTTTGCCGTGTGCGTGTGGCTTGGCTATCACGCAGCGTGTGTTTGTCTGTGTCTGTGTGTGTGTGTTTTTATGTGTGTGTCTTTGTGTGTATGAGTGAATCGTGTATGTGATTCGAAACGCGCACGAGCAAGCAAAGCTTTGCTTTTGCTTTTGCTTTCGCCTGGCGAGACGGTTCAGAGTAAACTGACAAGAGCGTCGTCGTCCCAAAGTCTGCACAGTACGTTTCAGCTGAAACTACACTGAAAGAAAAATCGTTAACACTTTAAGAATATTTACTTGCGTATAAATTGAACAGTAGGGTCTCTAAACACCAGCTTACGGGAATAATTAATTTTTAGACAATTTTAATATAATTTTCTGATATACTTAACTTATTAAATTATGTCTTTTAAATATTTATTATTAAATATTCGTATATTTTCATTTGTCTTTCTCTGTGCATAAATGCGGAAAAGCTTAGCGACGCGTCGACGCAAAACTCACCACACTCGTGTCACGAAACGCCCCTCACGAGCAACGGCAGGAAATGTGAAAGTGTGGCGCTTAGGAAGTACTTGAATACGTGTGCGCCGCAGCAGCGCCATCTATGAGAAGCTTGTGACATCACTTGCGAAAGCTAATTGAAATTGATTACAGCTCACCCACATACACAAATACATATGCATATGAACATGTACATACATACATACATATTTGTGTAAGTAGAAGAGCAAAGGTAATCGCTGAACTCACTTGAGGCATGTTGAAAAATTACATTGGAGACAAACAATGAAGAGCGTCGCATTTATATTTGTTTGATTATTATTTATATGCGCCCTCCCTCAGCCACAACGTCAAGTGCATACGTACTTAAATGTATCCATGTATGTATGTGTGTTGCCTGTGCAAACATAAAAACAAAAAAGTGTCTTGGTGTCGGTGTCGTGGCATTTGAAGTGCCGCATCAAGGACATCGCTAAGGACATCAATTGTCAGGATTTTGCCACATTATCCTTTAGATTGCGGCCGACGAGACCAGGCCGGCCTCTCTGATGTGCAACGTGACATTGCTACATGCGGCACCTTCAGATCTCGCCGCCATCCAGAGGCCTGCCTTGCAAAAACAATGCAGGACACTCACTCCGGGCATACATACATATATAAAAAATCGCCAACACAATGACGAATTTACCTGTTGACACCTTCCAAAATAGACAATTCTGCTAATTAATAATGGGATCTGGGAGCTGACTTCATTTATATGACGGCTGCCTGCCATTCAATTGTAACAGGTTGTAAGAGGTAGCTACAAGGATACAAATACAAATACATTTATATGTCTCAATCACAATCCCATACAAAGAAGTGCAAAAGTTGAAGGAGTTCTTGAGAATTGCAGCGGCTGCTTCGTATTGAATTGACATTCGAGTAATGCGGAATTATGACTTTGATTCACAAATCGAGAGTGTAAATGATCGGCTTAGTCTTCTATTCAATTGTCAATTGTCAGCGATTTATAAGGCATTGTAAGAGGCATGGGAAAATCGGGCAGGTTTTACCATTTCAGATGGAAACTTATTGTTATCGAAACTTTTGGCAGTACCATACATAAGACTGCTTTTATAAGAATGATTAAAACATCTTATGCGTGTATATCTATAAATATCATTGCATGACTTTGCTTCTAAATATTACATATTTATCACATTAGCCAATTTAACTTCAAAGCCAAATCTACTTAGGTTTTACCTTTAACTTCATTATTTAGCAGTTTTAGACCTGTTGTTAATTTTTCTCTAGAATTTTTCTCTAGAAAGCTATTTTAAGGTATTGGCAGTTTCTATCGTCAACTCAAACTCTAAAATAATAAATCTTATAAGGTAAGCTAGAACAGTTTAAAGAAATATAAAATTTCTGATCAATAAATTTAAAAAAACAGAAGTAAAGCAGTAGTTTATTAATTCATAAATCATTTAAATAAACTAAGTTGAACAAGTTCAATACCTTTCCCAAGTATAACTCTGATCTATCCCATTATATCCCTAACAAAACCACAAAAGCAGTTAGCATATCTAAATCAAGGGATCGCCCCTGAAACTGATAACCCTCAATGAAATCTACAACTCCGTAGGTGGCAACATTCGATTAGAGGCTTCTTCACGCACGCCAATTTGTTAATAGGTGAGCGGCTTTCAAATTAGTTTATAAACTAAATACAAATATTGTAACTAAAATGCGTTGGCTAATCAATTTCATACGCTCAATTTGAGCGGCGACTGCGAGTCTGGTAAGGGACAAGAGGAGAGTCAGTCAGTCAGCCAGTGAGGCAACTTGGCGACCGCAGTTAAGGACATGACTGGGACAGGGAATTGTTAGAGCCACGTTGCCCGGTTGTCTGGTCTGGCCCTAAACAAAGCAGTCCGGGAGTACAATAGACGAGTTCGACTTCACTCTTGACGCAACTGCCCAAAAATTGGCTCGCTCATCATTATTTATATGGAAGGTTCTATTGAATTGAATAGGAGACCAAAGCCAAAAACCAAAAACCAAAAGAAGGGAAGGTGTCAAGGCAAGGGAAAGGTGTCGGTTCTGCCCCGCTACAGATGCGGTTGCCTGGCGCAATTCAAGGCGAAGACGTGCCACAGTTTTCCCCGGTTTTCTTTTCTCTGTCTCTTGACTATTGTCTCATTGTTTGTTGTTTCGCTGAGTTGAGTGGCAATGCCGTGGTTTAAGTGTCGGCGGTGGCGGCGATCCTGGCAATCCTTTGTCTATGGCGACTCAATAAAGAACTTATTGTGGACAAATTTCGACATTTTTCGAGCGCTGTTTTTGTTGGGTTTTGTATCAGCGTCTCTCAGTCTCAGTCCGTCTCTGTTTCTTCCCTTTCTAGCATCAAAGGACATGCTTGACTTTTAACAGGAATCAATTTATTTTATGCGAAATAATCGTGTTGATGGCTGCGTTCTCGCCCCTTTTTTCATTCGCTTGACGTTTACGTTTACGTTTTGGGCCTTTTTGGCATTTTGGGTACGAGTATCTTTGTATCTGCGAGTATCAGAGCAACCCCAGAGTGCCAACCCTCCGAACAACCCAAGGGCTGTCATTGGGCTTGCCCTCGTGGAGCGCCTATGTGAAGAAGGGTGGAAGTAATTTTAATTTATGATGTCAATTTATACTAGTTTTTGCGGTTTCACAAACCGACACTACAAAACTTTACATAAACCGAAGACATGCGGTTTGCCTGAGTTGCGTTCGAAAGTCACTCGAACTATGAACATGTGAATAGTAGGGTGTCCCTTATTTGGTCAAAGTCAATATTTTTAAACGCATACGGGCTAGTTCTGTTCATTAGGTCCTAAAGCACTCAGAAATAAATTTTTACCTCAATCGGAGTATGATAACCCGTGCCGACTTGGATCGGAAAATTTTAAAATTATAAGGGACAAAAAAAAAAAAATTTTTTTTTTTTAATTTTTTATTTTTTTATTTTGTTCATTTGGTCCTAAAGAACTCAAAACCAAGTTTTCAGCTTAATCGGAGTACGATAACCCATTCAAATTTGCATCGAAACATGAAAAATCATTGAAAAATGCATAATCAGTGTTAAAACACTGTTTTTTCATGTTTCGATGCAAATTTGAATGGGTTATCGTACTTAAAAAATAAAAATTTTTTTTTTTTTTGTCCCTTATAATTTTAAAATTTTCCGATCCAAGTCGGCACGGGTTATCATACTCCGATTGAGGTAAAAATTTATTTCTGAGTGCTTTAGGACCTAATGAACAGAACTAGCCCGTATGCGTTTAAAAATATTGACTTTGACCACATAAGGGACACCCTAGTGAATAGTATTCACTGAACATGTAAAGCCAACACTCGGTGTTTGTAGATCAACTGCGGAATACTTTTCAGATTAAAGCACCATCGAATAGAGCTCATCAATCAAAGTTACATGCACTCATTATTATTACAACATATTTATTTTTTATCAAAAAAATTCAATTTTTTGTTGAATTATTTGAACTATTTTTGCTATTGAAAAGCGCACGAGCGTAACGGGGCAATGAGTTTTTGCCGATCAATCAAATCGAATGCAATTTTCCCCCGCAACAATTGCACTCAGCCCTCAATTGACCAGATTGGGAGTATCTCTCTATGAATGTCAATCTCGTACACCTACAAGAATGCAATCAGAGACAGACAGAGGCACTTCAAATGCAGTTCATCATTCATGGCATTCATTCAGCTATTCATTCATCACATGAATGTTCAGGCAGACGGAGTCACACAAACAGACACTTGACAGCTGACCAGAGACTTGGGCTGTTAGGTAAACATGAATTTATCGGTTATTATTAGCACCTTTCCATCATAATTGCACCATAGGAGTCACAGTTGCATTTGCAATTCTCCTACCGTTGCCTTTCATAGATCCTTCTACTCTTTGCATCTCACAATTCTTGTATTCATTCATTCATTCAGCATGCAACTGCATTGATAAGTGTGAAAAGGCTTTTGGCAAACCTCTGCAGTATTCTTTGTTCAGTCCATTCCAAAGAACTCGTCGTGTCTTTGTTGCATTTTCGTACATTTCAATTTGCATTTGACTTTCCTTCTTGGCCAAGCCACTTATGTTTGCCTCATTTCTCGACAGGAAACCGGGCTAGGCTAGGATCAAGGATCGGTCTAGGCAACCTGGTCAATAGCCCTAAGGGAGCGTGCCGCTACCGTCGACAATTGTTACAGACTTTCACGTACTTCTTGCGCTTCCTTGCACAAATCTGTGAATCCTAAGACGATTTCTCAGCCAAATCTGTCATAAGCCGTAAAGCGTGTCACATGGCAATTTGAGGAAAGTTTCTTTGTTACTTCAAACGGAAATCAATTGCTGGAACAACTTTAAATTAAAAAAAAACTATATGCAAACAAACATTTGAGACATAACATAAAGCATTATAAATATTTATTACATTTTTTTATATTTTTTTTAAATTAATAATTATATTATATCAGAATCTATTTTTAAACTGATCCAATTTCCTTTTATTATAGCACTCACTTGATGTCTCTCTTTCCTTCTCCCTCCCTCTCTACCGCATTGCATTTTTAGCGCTCTGAAAAGTGTTGTAAGCCCTAAAATCCAGCTAATCCTGGGCAGGTATAACGTATCTAGTCGGTAACCAATAGTTCGATATGGCACTGTGACATTGTTTGAAGGCAAACGTCCATTAATAATAGAACGATTACCCGTCGAGGTCAACACTTTAACATACACATACACACACACACACACACTACTTTGTTGCCCGCATAGATATTCAAATTTGAAAAACGCCGCAGGACATGCACACAAAGATACTTTTGAATGGACTCACATTGGTCAGTTGTAGATCGGGAGTAAGTTTTGTATTTTGAATGAACTGCATTACAAGCGGATTATTGGATTTGAGGTTAAGTGCATTTCACAGTGATTGCAACTGTAACGAAATTGAAATTGCAATTTCTAGAGGATTTTCACAACTGTTTTGACTTTCCGCAAATGTCCTAAGCTGACGGCGACAAAAAACGCGCACAAAACGCGCGCGGTAGGCGGGGCGACACACACACACAAACGAACGCCATTGCTAACAGGCAGAGCAGCTGCTCACGCACACTTGCACACATTCAGAGAGTGCAGAGAGAGGAAAGAAAGACAGAGAGAGGGAGATAGCATACTCAGCTGCCTACGGCATGCCCCAAAAAAAGAAAGAGAAGCGTGCGCCAAGGGCATCGAAGTTTTAGTGGGAAAACTAAACGGGCATTGATCATGTCTGGAGTGGATGCGACTTAAACGCGCGTGTTGACTGTCGCCTGCCATTGTCCAAGAGCGCAGGAGAAAAGGGAAGGGGAAAGGAAAGGAGAAGGGGACAGGCAACGGGCAGGGGTTGGTTTGCTCTTTGTGTGCCTTTTAATGGACCAACGGCCGCCGCGGTTTTTGTGGCGTTGTGTCACGGGATAAATATTAATCGATATCTGTGTTCAGTATACATATCAATGTGTTTGTGTGTGTGTTTATGTGGTTATAGTGTCCTTTTGTTGCCTGACCCTTGTGTGTCTGTCTGTTTGTCTGTCTGTCTATCTGTACTGCTTACAACACTAAAATAAAATGAGCAACATCCGCGCTCTAGACTCATACCTTGGCGCGTTTGCCGCTCGAATTAGTCGAGTGCATTCACTTGAAAAACTAATTTGATTTATGTCTTCGCGTTAAAGTGCGGTTCTCCATTCAGTCCGCCATTCACACCCATAACATGGCCACAGTTCATCCGAGCATCCAGCTGCTTTCGCAACGCCCAGAAAAGCGCCTCTTGCTGCCTTTTGACTCACTGTTCCTTCTCGTACTACTGCCCGCGACGGGGGCTTTGGATTTGTATAATTAATTTTTGCCAAATAAAAAGGCTTAAGAGCTTCAAAAGGGTATATACGACAGTTTAGAAAAAAATAATATTATATATATAATATATTTATAAATAAACATATATATTTTATCAATTAAATATTTTTTATTTTATTACCAAAAAAATAATTTTGATAAGAATATCTTCAGCCTTTTTTTAAAGTAACGAAAATTCATAGCTGAAGTGATTCTTTCATTTATCAACAAGATAAAACAGTTATCCAAT
This sequence comes from Drosophila suboccidentalis, assembly GCA_037043435.1. Taxonomy (NCBI): domain Eukaryota; kingdom Metazoa; phylum Arthropoda; class Insecta; order Diptera; family Drosophilidae; genus Drosophila; species Drosophila suboccidentalis. Next base: position 62,423 of record JBAMBK010001367.1, read on the forward strand.
TTCAGCCTATAAAATAATTATAAAGACAAGGATATTCCAATACTATTAAATCTGATGAAATCTTCGCATATATTTAACATTTCACTTATAAAAATACATAAATCAATTTGTTCATTTTAATTGCGTGGCACGAGTTTTAGCCAGAATCCATTTTTAGGCTTTAATTGAAAGCCTGAGGAGCTAAGGACCAAGGGAATCGTGCTCTTCTTGGAAGGTGCAATTCGGTAATCGCGCAGCAAATAGTAGATGACGGCCTTTGCCTCAAGCAGAACGAAACGAGAGCCTACAAAAAAATTAAAGGGAGCATAATTAGAGAAGCTTACCACAAGCCACAAGATGCAACACTTACCAATGCAATTGCGTGGACCGAGGCCAAACGGATAGTATGTAAATGGTTGAATTTTGTCCTTGTTCTCGTCACTAAAACGTTCAGGATCGAATTTCTCGGGGTTCTCAAAGTATTTGGGATCACGATGGAAGCCACAGGTGGGAAGCCAAACGGCTTCTCCTTTCTTAATCTCAACATTTTTGCCATCAACCACATAGGTTATGTCCTTGTTGCACTCACGATCCACGGCAATTGCCGCCGGCCATTTTCGGAGAACCTCCGACACCACCTGATCCATGTACTTCATGCCCATGAGAGCCTCGTATGTCAGCTCTCCACCCTCCAGATCCTTGTTCACCTGTTCCACCTCCTCGTATAGCCTCTTCTGCACATCCTCGTTCTCCATGAGTTCGTGAGCGGTAAAGCACATAAGAACCGCAGAAGTCTCGAATCCGGCGAAGAAAAAGACGAAGCACTGAGCCACAATATCACGATCACTCCAATCGCGGATAGTTACGGACTTATCGGTCTGAATCATGCCACTTGCCTCCATCAGCATGTTGATCATGTCTGGCCTCACAATATTGTGCTCCTGACGATACTTCATCGCATCCAGAACAAGACGCACAAAGTAGTCTGTGCTTTTCTTATCGAAGAGCGATAACTTGAAAAACTGCAAGTGGAAAGATAACAGTAATTAGAGATATCTAGTTAAATAACCAGGTAATAGGTAATTCTTACAGTAAAAACCTTCTTAAAACTTGTGAATAGGAAGAACTTGAAATTCATCCATGCATTAAAATCTGTCATCTTCTTTCCGGACATATAGAAGGTATTCTGCCGATCCTTGAAAGAGTTCACCTGCAGGCCAAAGGCCGTGGAAGCAATCACATCATTGGTGAATCGCGTGGAATAGTCCTTCATGTCCAACTCGAATCCAGCTTTCTGATCCTGGTCACGTGTCAAGCATTTCACCGCCTCATTCGCAACAATATTCATCAGTTGGAACATCTGACGCATTTTGCTGCCCGTAAAGGCTGGACTCAGAGTGCTCCGCATATCCTTCCAGCGTGCATCACGCATGGAGAACAAGGAGCTGCCAAACAGATTGTTCATATCATGCGGGTCATCATTATCAACGCCAAACAAATTACGATGATTCACAAAATGCTCAAAATCTTTAATAGTTATCTGTTTAAGCAATTCCGGATCCCTGATCATCAGCAGTGGTGTCCGTGACTCAAAAATGCCGTAAACCCTGCGGATAAGTACATAAGTAAAATCAGTTCCATATTCACAACGACCGATAAGTGGGGTCTCAAAAAAGACCTCCAATTTGACAAGCACTATCTGATATCAGTCTTATCAAAGCTATTGCAACAAGAACGTTATCTAAACAATTTAGTTATACTATAATTGTTGTCCAGCGCAAACAAAGAAATTATACATATATATTGCATCAGATTTTTGTTATCTTTATTATTTTATCAAAATGTACCGTAAATGTATAACTAACTCATCCAGAAGTATATTAGAAAATATTTTAGTGCCTGCTCAAACTTTCTATTAGTATCTTTAATAAGACTGACGGAAAAAATTCTTGTGAATGATTTTTTTACCTCATAAGGGTAGTCTGATCTCTGAGTAAAAACAATATGTATACAAGTGAAGGACTCGTAAATGTGACAAAAATCATCAGGATCGATTTATTTAATCGGCTTGGTAATAAAATATTTTTCACTAAAGTCGTTAAAAATAAAAATATTTGCACATAAAATCTGATAGGTACATTATAATCTGAAAGAGAATTAAGTGTTTGGCTCCTCAGATACAGCTATTTGTATTGGTTAAAAAACAAACAATGAGTGATGAAATTTAGTCAAGTGTTAAGTAAACTAGATTACTTGTTAGCTAACTACTCAATTAATAAAACGTTGACTGATATAGAATCCAAAAATAATCAAAATAAAATGACAAATGCCGTCAATCGTATATTAAATACTACTTATATATTTTACGTTGTCTGAATGCAATCAAAACAATGTGAGGCCGCACCCAATTTACGAGCTTTAAAACAAATGTTTTGTATATCAAAATGACATAAGAACATGAAGTACCTATCCCATCTATAGATATAATAATGTATCGTGTGGGCTTGACCTTTGGAAGAAGAATAATGCGCAGTAACCGAATCGCCATCTATGTACAGATGTAAATAGACTACTCACTTGCTATCGCTTTGGTGGTACAATTCAACGATCAGATCAAACATTGATTTTTGACGCAGAATCATTTTCCACAAGCTTCCCACAAAGGGATATGGCTTGTGATGATCGATTCCCCGATCCTTGAAGAAACTATAGTTGGCTGTGGCCCAGCGATAAGCCAGAAGCCACAACACAACGAAGATCGCCAAATATTCCCACAGCATAATGAGAATTTAACGCTTTAACCGCACGCAAAAAATAAACAACAACTGACGCTCAACAGCGATCAGAGCGTACTGAAGACAACTAATTGAAATCCACACGAGCGTGTGACTTGAAAGCTTCGTTTAACTGGTCGGCAGCTTTAATGCGGAGCTTTCGAAAAGCAATTATGAAATTGCGTGCACATATGTACAGTGGGGAACAAACTTGTTTACAAACCTAACATTTCATCACGCATACAAACTAAAATAATAAAAGAAAAAAATGATGTCCCTTCATATTTAAGACGAACATGAATTAGAATAAAATTTAAGCAATATTCAAAATATGAAAAATCGAAAACCCAAAACTTTTTGCATATTTAACATATTTAAGAAAAGTATATGGGTATTTCCAGGATCGCGAACGCGACATTTGTACGACTTTAAATGAAAAAAAAAATGGCAAAAATTTACATTTTCAAAAATGATTTCTCACGTGTTTAATGCATTTTATCAACTCTATTCTCAAGAGCGTCGGAAGCTTTACAAGCAGGGGGGGGCCAAAACATGTTTTTTCACGTTTTCACATTCACTTTGGTTGGATTTCGGAAGCTACATAATGTAAAGTTATGAATGTAGGGGGGGGGCAGTGGCCCCCCCCTGCCCCGCCTGCCGACGCCCTTGTCTATTCTTATGATAAAAGACAATCTTTGAAGACTTGTCGTTTTTTAATTATTTATAGAAAACAATGCATCGCGAACGCGACGAAAAATGGAAGTCATTTTGAACTTAATCTTGACAAATGCGAAAGTCTGCGAAATGTGGCGAGTAATTTAGAAGAAAATACCTTTAAACCATAATAAAATAATGTAGTTTTCCATTTTAGAAATAATTTTGATATGTAACTACCGTTTTATATATTTTACAAGTTTTATTAGTAATTTGTAACGTGACATCGCGAACGTGACAAGATTTCCACCTAGTTTTTCCAAGAGTTTGTTCATCAAATTTTATTCTATATTCCGATATATAGCTCTTAAAACTTGTTTTAAATTAAACTTTCAATATATTTCTATATATTAAAATGGTTTATGTTACAATCTTACTCCCTGACTTAGTGTAATCGTTAAAATACAAACGGTCCATTTTGAAAATAAATTTTTAAGAAAATAGGCAAAAATATGGAAAAAGTGAATTTATTCCAATGTAGAATCTATATTTTCATCCTATTGAATTTCTTCTAGCGTATATTAATAAGATAAATAACTTGAATACATTTTTGGAAGAAAATTTCACAAGATGTGAGTTTTTAATCAATTTTACGTTTTTTGGCAAGGTGGACCTTTTTCTGGAAATGCCCATATTTGTTTCAATTTTGTCCAAAGGCAAAGCACTAAATACATGTTATTAGTTAATTTGCTTTGCTTTATTATTTTAGTTCTTATGCACAATGAAATAAAAGGTTTTGTTATCATATTCTCACTTTCGCTCCCACTGTAAGCACAAACAAACACTTGCTAAAATCAAAAGCTAACGGCAATCGCTTCTATTAATAAAGCTGATAGCGGTTGACAGTGAACTTGAATGCAATTTCAACTCAATGAGTGGTCGTCGACTCAAATTAAGCTCCACCGAATAAGAACAATGATTTGGGTAAAGTTCAACTACAATGAAACTCGAATAATTTAATTTAAATACAAGTATAGACAATAAATTGTCACTTATGTGTGTACATATGTAAATAAGACATAGTTTTACCATCAATTTCACGTAAAGTTATTTCTTTCATTAAAAATTTGTTTATTTAAATAATAAATTATTGCTCCAAGGATTTTTTTCTATTTTAAATTTTATCAATATGCATCTTTGTCTTGACAGGAGAGCAAAAACGCCAAGATCTAGAAATCTAAAACATAGGGTTGATCCGTATCATATTGAATGCGTTGCGATCGGGCGTCTGTTATTTGATTGTTCTTTAGTTACTTAAGTATGTAGTTATCTTGAGCATGCGGCGAGTCTCTCCCTTCTTACTCTCTCACTCATTGCGCCTGATATAAACGTACTCTCATATACGCACTGTTTGTTTTTGTTATTGTTGTTGCGAAAGTTGTTGTTGATAACATTGCATAGTAAATATCTAATATTAACAATTATATCTACAACGAATGCAAAGCCGCGTAAATCCAGCTAGTTTATTATTTTTAAACTGTGCTAATTTTTTTAAATATGGTTTATTACCAATAGTAATTTTATTACACTGTGTTACAGCCAAAAAACTTCTGGGATGCGACATAGCGTAGGTTGTAGATATAGTTGAAGGTAACCTTGTGGCATACTAGAATTTTTCGTTGCACATCGAAATTTTAAATTACGGTACAAAAACCGTTTTTTCGAGGTTGATGGAGTCTAAAAATTCTATGTCCTAAACTATGCATCTTACAATAAATTGTAAAACGTCGTTGGAAAGTGAAAAGTAACACTTTACCCTACTTTGAACGTAAATTAATAAGTTAAATTTGTAGAAAGCAACTAACTTTTGGCATGTAGTTTCAAAAAACATTTAATTTTACGTCTTCTGCTTTTTAGTTTATTAAAATCGAGTGATATTTAGCTGAGTTATTAATTTTTTTTAGAAAAAAAGTCTTGGAAAAAAACTCGTTTGTTAACTACTTTGCTAACTACGCAACTACAAATGGAATTTGAGGGGATGGGGAAATGGCGCAATAATGTCGCAAACATCACCATTTCGAGCAAATGTGTTTCAGAAAATCTATTATAGCTTGGCGAATTATTGTCCGATTTTAGAAAATGGACACAGGTTTTACTCGTAAAAGTACAAGTCTAAGGGATTTCTAATAAAATAGTGTTCAAAAACATCACCAAAGTAAAAAAATTTAAAAAAAAAAACACAAAAAATTTGTTAACATAGAAAATGCTTAAATAAGGGAATTATGTCAAGTATACACGTTTATAAACCTAAGTTTCTTCTTTCCAAAGCCGTTAAAAAAATTAAAATTAGTGAATATTTGACGAAGCCATGGGCGCATGAGTGAGTGCAAGTACGAAAAAACGGTTTTTGTACCGTAATTTAAAATTTCGATGTGCACCAAAAAATTCTAGTATGCAAAAAAAATGTACAACCTACGCTATGTCCCATCCCAGAAGTTTTATTTTGATTAAATTTTGTAGCACAGTGTTATCTTAAATACAAAACAAAAAAACATTCTTAGCACTAGCCCTAGATTTTATAATTATAATTTTGATTGATCCCTTGAGAGAATAGTTAGTGAATAACAACTTTTCTTTTAGTGCTGATCAAAGTTATAATATCAACAAAGTTATAGTACTGCTCGCTTTAATTGTGTGGTATGAGTTTAATCCAAAACCCATTAATCGGCTTAATTTGAAAGCCGTTGGCGCTAAGGACAATGGGAACCGTGCTCTTCTTAGAAACTGCAACTCGAAAATCGCGCAGTAAATAGTAGATGACAGCCTTTGCCTCAAGCACAGCAAATCGAGAACCTACAAAGTGACGAAGTTCAGGGTGAATATAGTTAATTGAGTTTACCATGTCCCACAAATTGGTGCACTTACCAATGCAATTGCGTGGACCGAGGCCAAACGGATAGTATGTAAATGGTTGGATTTTGTCCTTGTTCTCCTCGCTAAAACGTTCGGGATCGAACTTATCGGGATTCTCAAAGTACTTGGGATCACGATGAAAGCCAGAGATTGGTAGCCAAACGGCTTCCCCTTTCTTAATCTCAACATTTTTGCCATCAACCACATAGGTTATGTCCTTGTTGCACTCACGATCCACGGCAACTGCAGCAGGCCATTTTCGGAGCACCTCCGACACCACCTGATCCATGTACTTCATGCCCATGAGAGCCTCGTATGTCAGCTCTCCACCCTCCAGATCCTTGTTCACCTGTTCCACCTCCTCGTATAGCCTCTTCTGCACATCCTCGTTCTCCATGAGTTCATGAGCGGTAAAGCACATGAGAACCGCAGAAGTCTCAAATCCAGCGAAAAAGAAGACGAAGCACTGAGCCACAATATCACGATCGCTCCAGTTGCGGATAGTTCCGGATTTGGTTTTATCCGTCTGAATCATACCACTTGCCTCCATCAGCATGTTGATCATGTCTGGCCTCACAATGTTGTGCTCCTGACGATACTTCATCGCATCCAGGACAAGACGCACAAAATAGTCTGTGCTTTTCTTATCAAAGAGAGTTAACCTAATCAATTCCTAAAGGAAGAATGAGAAAAACAAATCAGTCGGCAGAGTTAAATAATACATTAACTATTCCTTACCCTATAAAGTTTCTTTAATCTGGTGAATAAGAAAAACTTAAAATTCTGCCACGTCGTTAGCTCTGTCAATTTCTTACCGAGCATATAGAAGGTATTCTTTCGATCTTTGAAAGAGTTCACCTGCAGGCCAAACGCCGTGGAGGCAATCACATCGTTGGTAAACCGTGTGCAGTAGTCCTTCATATCCAACTCAAATCCATCCTTCGAAAGCTGATTATGTTTCAAGAATTGCACTGAATCATTGGCCACAATATTCATCAGCTGGAACATCTGACGCAATTTGCTGCCCGTAAAGGCAGGACTCAGTGTGCTCCGCATGTCCTTCCAACGTTTATCACGCATTGCAAACAGCGAGCTTCCAAATACATTGTGCATATTATGCAGATCGTCATCACCACCACCAAATATATTCCAATGATTCACAAAATGATCAAAGTCCTTGATAGTAATTTGCCTAATCAATTCCGGATCTCTGATCATCAGCAGCGGCGACCGTTGCTCAAAGATGCCGTAAACTCTGTGAACAAGTACCTAATTAATCACAGTTTAAGCCCCGAACTTCTCGTATTATCTGTTTTCAGTGATCTCTATATCGACTTGACTCTCGATCGTGATGCATTATCGGATTGATTATACATCTGGAGTACTCACTTGCTATCACTTTTGTTGTACAATTCAATTATAAGGTCAAACAATGATTTTTGACGCAGAATCATTTTCCACATGCTTCCGAGAAAGGGATACGGCATATGATGATCGATTCCCCGATCCTTGAAAAAATTATAGTTGGCTGTGGCCCAGCGATAAGCCAGAAACAAGCACACGAGGAATATTTCAAGATATTCCCACCACATATTGTGAATTGTGCTAATCAACCGCTCACAAAATGTACTTCAAATTACGCTCCACAACGATCTGAGCTTACTGATCTTAACTGATTAAAGCCCACAGCTTTTATGGGTAGTTTTGATCTATAAACAAGTTTAAGCGCTCATGTTAAGTGTACACGAATACGAAATACGTTGTTTCCAAACCTTATATACTCCAACACTTATTTGAAAACGCATTCATAAACAGAAACATAAATGATAGCTTTAAACTGGATATACAAAATTTGAAGTAAACTGAATCTGGCTGCACATATAAGAAGTCTACTTACTAAACTTGGTGCTTCTCTTACCATCTCTGGAACCTGTTCGATCATACGGACAGATGAACATGGACATAGCTATATCAACTCGGCGGTTGATGCAGATCAAGAATGTATACTATATATACTTTAAATACATTTCAAGAGACATATCTTACCCACAGCAAAGAGTATAATAAAGCAATTACAACTTAACGGTTCTCTGGATTGCTATATCAACTAAATGAATAAATTAAAGTCAAGCTTATAAAAAACAATTTTTAGGATAAGTACAAGTAGCATAAATAAATAAGTAGCAATAACTCGAGCTATTTTTTAATAGACATTTGTAGTATATATATTTAAAATATAGCTTAAGTTAACAGAACATAATTAACTTCTTTGTTCAAAAGTTGACGACGGATATTCTTTGGGGAATATTAAATGCGTAGATGTGTAGTAAATAAATGTTATTGTACTACATGTGGGATTTAAGATAAACTGAACAAAAGCTTAGACTTCACATTAAAGTACCTACATAATATTGAGCATTACATCTTTTATATGTTACAGCGAATAATTTAGATTGATATGTTATTATATTTTATTTCATAAAAAAAGATTTATGCCTAAAACAATTTCAAAATCATTTTTATGCAACAAACATGTAAAAGTTTGTTTAAATTAATTGCGTGGAATAAGTTTAAGCCAAAAGCCATTTTTGGGCTTCAATTGAAATCCGGAGGGGCTAAGGACCATGGGAATCGTGCTCTTCTTAGAAGCTGCAATTCGGAAATCGCGCAGCAAATAGTAGATAACGGCCTTTGCCTCAAGCAAAGCAAATCGAGAACCTGAAGAGAAGTTAAAGGAGGATATACTTAGACGGGTTTACCATATGTCACAAATTGCTGCACTTACCTATGCAATTGCGCTGACCGACGCCGAAGGGTAAGTATGTAAATGGTTGGATTTTGTCCTTGTTCTCGTCGCTAAAACGTTCGGGATCGAACTTATCGGGATTCTCAAAGTACTTGGGATCACGATGATAGCCAGAGATTGGAAGCCAAACGACTTCGCCTTTCTTGATCTCAACATTTTTGCCATCAACCACATAGGTTATGTCCTTGTTGCACTCCCGATCACTGGCAACTGCAGGCGGCCATTTGCGTAGAGTCTCCGACACCACCTGATCCATGTACTTCATGCCCATGAGAGCCTCGTATGTCAGCTGTCCACCCTCCAGGTCCCTGTCCACTTGGGCCACCTCCTCGTAGAGCCTCTTCTGCACATCCTCGTTCTCCATGAGTTCGTGAGCGGTAAAGCACATAAGAACCGCAGAAGTCTCGAATCCGGCGAAGAAAAAGACAAAGCATTGGGACACAATATCACGATCGCTCCAGTTGCGGATAGTTCCGGATTTGGTTTTATCCGTCTGAATCATGCCACTTGCCTCCATCAGCATGTTGATCATGTCTGGCCTCACAATGTTGTGCTCCTGACGATACTTCATCGCATCCAGGACAAGACGCACAAAGTAGTCTGTGCTTTTCTTATCAAAGAGCGTTAACCCAAGCAATTTCTATGGAAAGGGGAAAGGGGTTGAGAAATTATATAAGTCAGAAGTTAATTCAGTTAGTTAAATTGTTTATCCTCACCCTAAATAGCTTTTTCGAGCCGGTGAATAAAATAAACTTCAAATTCTGCAATGCTGTAAAGTTAGTCAACCTCTTTCCGAGCATATAGAAAGTATTCTCCCGCTCAGTAAACGAGTTCACTTGCAGGCCAAAGGCCGTGGAGGCAATCACATCGTTGGTGAACCGCGTGCAGTAGTCCTTCATGTCCAATTCGAATCCATCCTTATCAATCAGATCTCGTTTCAAGCATTGCACCGCCTCATTCGCGACTAGATCCATCAGTTGGAACATCTGACGCATTTTGCTGCCCGTGAAGGCAGGACTCAGAGTGCTCCGCATGTCCTTCCAACGTGTATCACGCATGGAGAACAGCGAGCTACTGAACAAATTGTCCATATCATGAGGATCTTCATCATCAACGCCAAATACATTACGATGATTTAGAAAATGATCAAAGTCCTTGATAGTAATTTGCTTAATCAATTCCGGATCCCGTATCATCAGCAGCGGCGTCCGTTGCTCAAAGAATCCGTAAACCCTGTGAAGAAGTCCATAAATAATCTCAGTTCCATAGTCAAAAATGCGATCAGTCTTATAAAAATATTTGGGCATTATCTAATAACAATTAATGTATCTATTTTATTCTATGAACCAATGTATGTATGTTAGTTGATATTTTTAGTGTCGATAATAACTAAAAATATTTTATCTTTTTAATTTAATCGAAATAAATGCTTCTGTTAGATTACCTAAAATACCTACTAAAAATATGTTTTTGATAAAGTATGCCCTCGATATAATAATTATCAAATTCAAGTGACTGATTAAACTGTATGTACATATGATTAGGTATACATGAATACTATCTGTGCTTAAGCTTACGAAATCCTAGGTAAAAAATACATTTAAATTTGAAATATTATGCCCTAGTTAGTCTTTTGGGGTAGTCTTGTCTCTCTGAATAGAGTAATACTAAACCTAAATACCTTCTGGATCGACATAACAAAGCAACTGAGTAGTTAATAAGGTCTGCAGCAGTCTGAAGGGCTTAAAATGTTCAAATTTAAGTTATAAACCATACCGAATAATCACAATGTATACTCACTTGCTACTGCTTTGGTTGTACAATTCAACGACCATATCGAACATTGATTTCTTACGCAAAATCATCTTCCACAAGCTTCCCAGAAAGGGATATGGCTTATGATGATCGATCCCTCGATCCTTAAAGAAACTATAGTTGGCTATGGCCCAGCGATAGGCCAAAAGCAACAACACAACGAAGATTGCCAAATATTCCCACAGCATTATGAGAATTCAACGATTTAAACACACACAAATTTAACGACAAACAACGATCCACACGATCGGAGCGTTATGACCACAACTAAATAAAACCCAAGCGAGCGGTCAACAAGAAAGCTTCGTTTTGGACATCGAAAGCTTCACTGCAGAGCTTTTACTTTCGCAAGGCACTGATGAAATTGCGTGCATAAATGTAAGCAAAAACAAAAGCTAAACACAAACGTATCCAAAAATAGAGCTAACACCGATTGGCCGTGAACTTGAATCGAGTTTCAACTGAATTAACTTCTAATGAGTTACAACAGTTTTTTGGTCGTATTTTAATTACCCTTACAATTGAATTAGTATTATTAGTGTGCTAAGTTTAGTGTATACTAAGTAATTAAGACATGAATTTACGCAGAAAATATCATATCATATCACATATATTTCAGGTGAATCAGGTGAATAGACGTATCGCATAATATTTCATTAAATTGTCTATTCGCTAGTCGAGCATAAAAACATTTTTGAGATAATAGAACATACCTAAGTATATTTGATTATTATTTAAATTTAGTAATTATTGGCTAAAATTAAATGATACAGCTAATATACTCGTAATATCTAAGAAATATGATATTTTATATTGCTTTACAACACAAAATACATTCCTAGGTCATAATAATTTACAGTACAGTTGAAATAAAAACAATTTTACGATTATTATTGAAAAAGTAATCAATAGATAGTATCTATTAGATACTGATCGTTTAAATAATGACATCCGACTCAAAATGTTTAAGCATTAAAACATACTGAAGAGTCATTTTCAGCAAGTAAAAGTGTTTTCATTGGGACACCTTTTGAGTGCTTTAATCGTTGGTTACTTGCTTGTGGTATTTTACGTACTTCCTCTGAATTGGACATACTAATACTGTTGCTGCTTAAGCCTACCGCTGCGTCATTAGAAACAAAAGGGAAATCATTAGGTTTAAGTGCAACTGCTTTGTTCTCGCAACGCTAATGAATGCAACGGGTGCATTGGATTGGATTGGATTGCTTCGGGTTACGTTACGGGTTAGGTAGGGTTTTAGGGTTGCGCCCGTAGGTGGTTTTAGAACCTACAATAAAACGACGACGACGATGCGCCAGAGAGATTCATTCACGAGCAGCAGCAGAGCCACGGACTCATTCATAAATGCGTTTTTGCCTGAAATCCAGGTCAATATCTCCGGTTTATCAGGTAGTTGTAGGAGGTGGGTTGCCAGGCGCGGCGGGTTGGTCATAAAATCCATGAGCTTATTTGCGTAGGCTGGCACTTAGGCTTGCAGCCGTCCGATACCAACCGAGGCTTGGGACTTTCCCCGCGTGTTTGTCAAATACTGAGCATTGGAATTTCCACCCATTCCCAGCAGCTCCGACATCCGTCGGTGTCGGTGTCATAAAGTAGCACCTACCTAACACAATGAAACACTCATAAATGGTCAGAAAAAGTGCTATAAAATAATTAAATATAACAAATTGCCAGCCGGTAAAAGAATTTCATTCATGGAATGTCTGGAGTACTTTCATATCTCATACTTATACCTGGCTAATAATTAGAGCAAACATTACGGCATATAACAATAAGGATATATACGAATATGGCGTCATATCGATACTTTGATTAATGAGGAAATTTCATAAGCTGACGTGAGATCTGAGCATGATTGCAGCACATGTTGCACATGGAGGGAGGTTACACGGCGCCTCATTAGATGGCGACGATGTGGTCAGGGGAAAAACACATCCTAACCAAACTACACACATCCCAACTGCAACTAATGCCAACGTGTTTATCATCAGTCCAAAGACAGATAAGCTGAATCGCCGAGTATTGGACAAGATTAGTTGGCTGCTCGCAGATCCGCGCATAGATCAAGATACATCCGGCTCTCGCCTAATCACGAGAGTGCTTATGATAACTGGTATTGATCACTTCAAGTGATGGACTAGGTGTGATCTTGATAGATCTCATGGTATCGGGATTAGCCATTGATTAGAGCGTGATTAATGCTAGATTTAAGAGGGGCTTGGATTTCTTCAGGTCAAATTAACGAAGAACTTAGCTTATCAGATAGATTTGGATTAACAACTAGATAAACGCTGTTTGACAATCTTTATCTCTAGTTTAGGGCGCCATTTCTGAATCTTAAATATAAGTTTAGTTTTCGAACTAGCATTGTTTTGTGTTGTATCCATCTCCAGATTTATCTGGCAATTGTCTTTGGGGGCAAACGCCTTTCTCTGCTGTAAAGTAGCCAGCAAATTATTCGTGTCATCCCCCGGAGCATCCCGGCGATAAACTTAAAGCAACTGTACCATTTTACATGCTCAAACCTTGGCTCAAACCCCAAAAAGAATGCGCTGGGAATATTGAAGGCACAATTTTAGCATATACTCGACTATATATACTTGCTTGATACACATTTTGCATATTTAAAGCACACAAAGTGCAAAGACGAGAGACCAACCCCCAAAAAAGAAAGAAGCACTTAATTCAATAATAAATTGCCACCAAAGAAGGGCAGAAGCTAAAGCAAGCCCCTCTGGTTTTTACGGACAAGTTCGAAACAGCCCACAGATAACCAAGTTATAGCTTAACACACAGGCGGGGGGTTGCCTGCCCAAGAGAGGGGAGAGAGGGGTGGGGGGGTTAAGGACGAGAACCAAGCCCAGTTGCGCCTTTGAGACAACAACTTTTATCAAATTGCGTATAAGGGGGTTTGTCGGTAGGTAAGCGTAAAATTCATAATCATGAATACTTTGCTTAAAGTTCCACCCCGTCGGGAGATATATGATAAAATATAGATACACAGATATACATATTTATATGTACATATGTATGTATATCTAATAAATAGTGCTGGGAATACACGCATTAAAAGCGAAAGTCAAGGAAGCTGCCATTTCAAGAGGCGATTAGATTTGTTGGCATGAATCCACGCACACACATGTATACCTTATATACCAGCCTGTGTATATGTGTGTGTGTGTATTTGAGTCTGCGTGAGCGGCCATTGTTGTACGGTGCGAAAAACAACCCTGAAGCGTGCCTCTCGCTCTAACAGACAGATAGGCAGCAAATCGATGAATGAAGCAGTCGACGGAAACCCTCAATGTATCTGCGTATATGTGTATCTGTGTGCGAGTGTGTGTGTGTAGGTAGGCCTCAGCTAGGTAGGCCTTTTGGGCCAGGACCTTCTGCGTTCGTTCAATGAGGCAAATCTCTTTAAATTGTGCGCCGTTCGACTGAGAGAGTTCAGTTCGAGTTGAGATCTTGTAACGCACACACTGTGTTCCGCCCAAACAACAAAAAAATAAGGAAAAACGAATATCATTATTGTGTCTTTTTACTATCTATCTATAAACAATTGAAACGAAAATGTCGACAATTAACTTGCATCCACCGCAAACCTACTCGCGTCTGTTCCGTCCATGGGATACGCAACGCCAAACGCCTGCGCCGCCCGCCAGGCCAGTGAAACGTGAACGGGAATCCGACACAGAAGCCGCCGTAACTGCCTCCGAGCGAGTGACGGCCATCAAGACGGAGCTGCCCGGCGGCAGCAGCAGCAGTTGCTGCTTTGGCCAGGATAGCGATCGCGAATCGTCGTCGTCCTCGTCATCCTCTGCGTCCTCCTCCTCCTCGGCGAGCAGCAACAGCAGCAAGTCCAGCTACGAGGATGGACTCAACAGCAGCTACACACGCACTTCCACTCCTCTGCTGGATGCCACGCCGCAGCCAGCATTCCCCGCCTCCTCGGTGGTAACGCCCCAGCAGTTGTCCCCGCAGCCCGCCCCCTACATGCCCGCCAGCGAATTGTATTACGCCGCGGCAGCAGCAGCCGCTGCCGCCGCCAATACTCCGGCCGCAGCTGCCTTTGGCATGGATCCATTCACGCTGGGCCTGATGGAGCAGGAGTATGCCCGTGTCATGGCCGAGGATGCACAGCTGAAGGCGCTCAACGCTCGCAAGCAGCGACCAAAGAAGTTCAAGTGCCCGCACTGCGATGTGGCCTTCTCCAACAATGGCCAACTCAAGGGACACATACGCATTCATACCGGTAAGTTAAGCCTCGAAAGAAATTCTAGACATGTCTTACTTACAAGTATTTCCCTTTCTTGTTGCTTACAGGCGAGCGACCTTTTAAATGCGACGTCGAGACCTGCGGCAAGACCTTCACCCGCAACGAGGAACTGACCCGGCACAAGCGCATCCACTCGGGCCTCCGTCCGTATCCGTGCAGCGCCTGTGGCAAGAAGTTTGGCCGACGCGATCACCTCAAGAAGCACATGAAGACGCACATGCCACAGGAACGCCAGCTGGGACCGGCCATCTTTATGCCCATGTATCCATATCTCTATGGATACTAAGCGAGGTGGTGACCATTGATAACCCAGCGATCTGTGAAGCGCTTGCACGCTTTAAAAACGCTACAAGCCCAACAAAAAAAACATATATAACAAAAAACAACAACAACAACAACAGCAATCCAACAATCCACAACAATATGAGTACAAAATGCAACTCAATGCCGGCCAAAACTATCTTTATCTTAGAGCATCTACCTCAGGCGTACCTGGCGCAAACTGGCGCACAACAAATACACACACACACACCTATACACATAGTCTACCTCAGAGATATCGATATCCAGACGATATATGCAAATATTGAGCTATTTATTTTTTAATGAATATTTACACTTCAACTACGTGACAAGGTAGAAATTACCCCACACATGTGTAAATAAATCCATAAGTGATCCTTTCTCATATGCTAAGCGATTAAGAATGTTAAGCGAGACATACAAAAAAAACTGTAGATGTTTAAGAGATACTAATACGAGTTTAAGAGAATATTTTGTCACATGTTTATATGTATACTGAATGCGGTGAATAGCAATACAATGATACGATTTACATTTAAATATATACTATATAGTTAAATATATTCAGAGCTGTATTATACGATTTATGTTTACACAAAAATACTCAAACAATATAAAAACTAAAAAAAAACAACAAGATTTTGATTTTATTCTTCTTATATTAAAAATAATAATATTTCACTTAAGGCACATTTAAAATAAAATAACTTATTTTATTTAAGCCATAATTTGGTTGATTTCCGAAATAATTTCCTTTCAAATATTTTAACAAAGTTCTATTAATTTAGCGTGCTGTTAATGTCTGCAAATCAGCCATTTTCCTAGCATTTTCCTTAATGACTCTTCACTTCCCACTAACCAGATCATTTAGTAAATTGTTTCGTGTCATGCCGGCAAAATCAAAGGGAAATTTTGCAGTTTGCATTCATCGGCATATTTGCACATTGTCTTATCAAAGGGTTACAATTCAATTTTCACAAGTCATTTTTGAACAAACAAAAATCGGCGAAAATTCATTGAGAAAACGCACAAGAAAAACCCATTAGTTATAAGCAAGTTAAATAGATCTTAACTTTGCAGCCAGAACCAATCCATTTGCTGTACAATATACTATAGTGTATTTCAAAATTGACGGCTTCGATCGGGATTCAGTTTTCTCACAGTCGCCTGTGCTGGATGGTATTGCAATTGTTCACGTATCCTTGCCATTACTCAGACGACAGCTTGCGTCATTCATAAGGACAATGAGGTGGGCCCACCTGAGCAACGAACTAGGATAGACACAAAGTCTGTTCTGACAAAATGTTGGAATTTATTATATTATATTATATTGTAGTAGATTGTAGATCGAACCCCTGGCCAATATCAATGTGACTTCTACGTGTGCACAATAGCTGCAATTTTGTTAGCCGTACCAGACCGATGGGCACTACACAACCTTTTTTGTTTTTGTACAGACAACCAGACAATGGCAATAAGGTTGCTTGATAGGGGCGTGCAGGTCCCATATCGACAACTACAACTACCTGTGTGCCCTGGTCAGTCCTGAGAACATTTTACCACGGCAGACAGTGTGTCGTCGTTGTTAGACAAGTGCCACAATGATCTAACTAATAATGTGTCCCATTGATTTCTCTAATTCTGTTTGCAGCCAGCAGACACAGCGGCTACACTTTGAGCACTTGGCCAAGAACCAACGCGACAACAAGTACAGACACTACCAATTTTTCAAGATGATATGCTTTCGTCAGCATTTCCAAATTGATGCTGTCGATATCGATGTTTGCCCAGTATTGTCCTGTAATTGCTGGCAATAAATAACGCACTTTTCAAGATTCAATCGCATCTCGTATATTCTCAAGTGTGGGAAATCTAAATTCCCCTACGTACCTTTTTAAACAAATTTGACGGCATAAACGTGTGTATTTATGTCAATCACATTGACAACTCTTAACTTATGGAGTATGAAAGAAAAATACGAAGACAAAACCTGCACATAACTCAAATTGAAGTTGTTTGATATCACGTAATGTTAGAGATAATCAACATTTTGGATACATAATGAAATGTTCAATATGTACTCAACCGACTTATTTAGATAGAAATTTTGATTAATACATAAATATTAGAATTTTCATTCAAATTTTTCGAGAAGTAAGAATGTTTTAATTTATTTTATTATTATGTTATGCATAAAAATATTTACAATAACATCAAATTACATAAATTGATTTTTTCAGAAATATTATTCGGTCTTAGATATATTTTTCAAAATATATCTCAAAGTCATTAAATTTGTATTTGTATAGTCACATAAGCTGCAAAACTATTCAGATACATAAAAAAAATTTTAAATGGCAAAAAAAGCAAGTTTAATCAAAAACTGTAAAATAAATTATAAAAAATAATTATTAGAGTGGCTTTAATATCATTTAGCAATCTAGAATGAATTAATTTAATTGATTTATTATTGTTGGGAATTTAGCACTTTTATTATAAGTTTTATTATAAGTTGAAACTAAATTTCGTTTAATATGTCGAAAATTTTCAGAGAACAGGCAAGTAAAACTACTTCAAAGACTATTTTATTGTACATATTCTGCTCGTAAATATAAAACAATTCAAGATTTTTGAGAATGAGTCTGGGTAATTCCAAGATCATCCCAAAAATATTAAGAACACATAAAGATCAACATGTAAGTACTCAATTCATATAAATGTTCCCAAGAATTAGAATTGATACCAGAAATATAATTGCTGCAAAATCAAAATAAAGAAAGAATTGAGTATTGTTACCGAACAATATCAACCAAAGTCATTTTGTAGCGAGAAAGTAGATTGGCTATCAATAACCGAGTGACGTCTAGGGACAATTGCCATGTAGGAGGCACTAGCCTATCTGCCATTCATGACCACAAAAAGGCCAAACAAAAGTCATCGGGTGGTCCATAAATTTCGCAACTAGATAATTGCCAACTTAAAGGACGAGAAACAGGATCAAGATCAGGACCAGGACGACTTCATGCAACTTCTTCCAGTTGGGCCACACAGAACGCAAGGCCGAGAAATTGAAATGTCTTTTGTGCACTAATAGAGAAATATACGGGCCATAATTTCGCAACGCAACAGAAACAGTGGGAGCAATTGAATGAGAAGTGCAAAAAAAAACTAAAATGGAATGAAGAAAAGAAAGAGCTGTGTGTGTGGAAATAAAAAATGGAGTTCCTGGGTATCAACAGCTACCTTTCACAGCGCCAGTTCTCGACCAAGCAAAGTGCGTGGACGGGTTTCAACCCCTCGAGGAACATGGAACGAGGAACAACCCTCATCCCCTGTGACCTCACACACACACACACAGAGACACACCCAGGGGCTAGCAGGGGGTAGACGCAGTAGTGGAAGCTGTTGCTGTTGCCGTTGCCGTTGCCTGTGCGCTGACGTTTTATACAAAGTGTCAGAGGATCGATTTAATTGGGAAATTTATTGGCCAGCAGCCAGAGCAGCGGGAATAGGAGACAGCCTGTCTGGCCCTCTTGTTGGCTTTCTTTGAGTCGCATGTTTGCGGTTGCTGGAAATGCTTTCACATGATAGGGCCAGGGGAAAGTGGACCATTAAAAAAAAATACGAATTCAAGAGACAAATTCGTGTAAAGAACTGTATTTGTTTTGGAATGCACGAGTAAAGTGCCACCAATTCCAAGACTCAACGTGTGTGGCTAACATGTTCGGTATTTCTATACACTCCATTATACCTATGAGTATTATATTTTCGTGCTCGTTCCGATTATGAGATTTTCCCGCTAATTATATTTGTGCAGGCCACGCTTCAGAACCGGACATTCAGACATTGCTCAACAGTTTCCATTTTCCATTTTCTATTTTCATTTTCCAGCTACTTATCAATCGTATTTTCCAAGAGTCTCGACTAATCCTAGGCGGAAAAGTGGGTATGTCCCGACACACGCTAAACGATGAGTTTATCTGCATAAACACTCATAATAAGTCGATTGTCTACACTCTAATCTCTCTCTATTTTTCTCTCTCTCTCTAATGACCATGTCTTTCCATTATCTGGCCAATGCAAATGTATGCAATTGCAAACCTTATCCTAACGCCGTGTCTTGCACAACTCTGCGTAATGTAGAGAGATCCGTGGTTAGTCCACACACATGGCACAAAATGAGTCCTAATCTGTTTGGTCAGATAAACCACAGACGCAGTCCCAAAAGATAGGCAGAAAGATGAAGGACAGATATGGCAGTTGTCGATATAGTTGATTTACCCTCAATTAAAAAGACGTTCATCATCTAATTGTTTATTATGCAATTGCATTCAAATCAAACCAGAAATCGACCAAAACAAACCCAAAGCAGCGCCCAGCTGGAACCTACCCAAAATGTAAACAGTAGGTGGTGCCGGAAGTGCCACAGAGTCCAAAGCAAACATAGGTATCTGTGCAGTTTCCCATCAACAGGAGACAACAAACTAATCAAAACTAATGATGACATAATTGGCTCGATCATGCCAAAAAGGAAGCAGGCCAGGCCTCTGTGTGGGTCCTCTGTGTTGTATGTCGAATAGGAAACTGGAATAGAAATAGGAAGAGGAATAGGAAGTGTCTGCCGCAGTGCGAAAACAAAGCCACATACAAATTGTCCTGCCAAGGAAACAGACATCAGTCAGGGGTCCTCAGAAAAGCGGAAAGAACAGCTCGCACAAGTTAAAAAAATGAAAAGAAAAAAACATTGTCGAAGTGAAAAAAGATAATTGATTTGTTTGCAAAATGCAATGCGATGACACTTGGATTTTAATGCCCATGGTGTGGTCCTGTTCTGCAATTAGCTGGAACGTTATAATTACAAAATGAGGAAATTGTTGTGACATTTCGTAAAAGTCAAAACTGTTGAGCAATTCATCAATGTTCTGCCACACGGACTGCTTTCCTTTTCAACTGAGTTTTCATTCGAGTTTCTTTTGGTTTTTTAATGAGTTTCTTTTGGTGCCACGGATGTGGCCCCGCGGTGTAGCGTGTGCTACTGTCCACTTTCATTTCTCGAGGGAGTAAAGACAACAGCACAGCCGGCAGACAAAATTGTATACTTTAATTAACGCTGCAGACGAGTTTACTCGACTAGCAGACATCATTTATCCATCTTAATAAACTTATAACATAGAAAAACAATTTTAAAATGCTTTTTGTCCTCTCTGCTGCCCCATTCCCATCTAAAATGAGTTAAAATAAATCACTTTTTACATAGTAAAGTATTTGATAAACTTCAATGAATTTCTTTTTTACAATAATATTTTAAAATTTGAATGCTCAAAAAAGTTAAAAATCTATATCTTGAGAAAAAACAGTCTTACCGAAATGAGATAAATTTGAACGCTGAATAAATTTAGAGCCAAAAACAAAATCAAAATAACATTGTAAATCTGTTGAAAATCTGTTCAGCTTTTTTCAAAAGTTATGAAAGTTTGAAGTTGGTCACAGCGTTGACCTAGCAATTTTACAAGTCAAAATTTTTCTTCATTTGGCATGATTTTTTACAAAAAATTGAATATTCTCAGAATCAAGTTTAAAGTGTTGTTGTTAACTTATTATGACATAAGAAGTTGATTGCAAGTTAAATCTTAAGAGCTAAAATTTAGAATTTTTGAAAAACACTACACATAGTATTCTTAAAAACTTTGCAGTCTCATAACTTATTAAAACCCTAAGCGATTTTGATGAGCAATGTATTTTTGATTATTTTGTGGCCTCTAAATTGATTCTACAGTTCAATTTTGATAGATTTTTTTTATTTTAAAATGTTTCTATTTGCTCCTTATCGTGTATGGGATAAAAAAGTAAAACGCATAATTGTCGTTTATCTTAACAATGACTATTGTTTTATTTGTATATTCATAAAACATAAATATGTAGCTGTCCATTAGCAGCTTGTAGCAAAGTGTACATAAAAGAGTATATAAAGTTGATTCGAGTATAAAAATGCATAGGTTATACAACATTTCGAATACTTAAGTAGATACAAGTGTATGTTTAAAATTTATATCTTGAGTTTGTTTTATCCAGTTTGATTGTGCTATCAAAATGCGTATCAGACTTGAGCATAACATACATATTCAGACTTAAGAACTATGAAAATGATAAGATATAAATTGTTGATACATTTGTATAAATATAAATAGAGATATATATTCGATATTAATCATGTGGCATTCAAGGGGCATCATTAAGTAAGGCACAGACATGTGGGCCGCTGAGATTATGTGGTGCTCGTCGTTACCGCATCCTTTGATCGAACATTTTTCACTTGAGGTTACTTTAGGATTATAGTTTCCGATACATCTGGCTAGTAGAGCATTATGGCCGCCTGATTTTTATCCTTGCTAAGCGGCTCTAAACGATGGCGATCGCGATGTTCACGTCGCTTGGCATACAGTAGAATTGTTATATTGATGAGAACCACAATTGTGGAAATAATAACCAGATAGAAGCTGTAGCCAAGATTGGCCAGACCGGTGCTGGTCCAATGCTGTTGTTGTTGCTCGGTGAGGAGAACGTTGTGAATGAGATACTGATAGAACTGCACCAGCCATGCCACAAAAGCGACAACTTGAGCGCAAGCGGCTGAAATGTTGGACGCCAAGAGAAGCACCATGGTGCCGCCCTTCTTGGCGGCCGACGCGGACTTCAACACGGCAGCTATGGCGGCCACGGCGCAAGCTAGCAGCCCCAGACCAGTGCCAAGTGTGGTGATCAGCCATAGCCAGAAACTGTTGTCCCCATGCTCAGTGCGAATAAAGGAGTAGACTGTAAAAAAAATAGTTATTAATGAAATAGGGTTAATCAGAAATATTGTCACAACTTACCTTCCATCGAATGACAACGCTCGCCTACGCCAAAATTCAAGTATTGACTGCCATAGAACAAACCAAAGTTAACATCGCCCTTGGCATCCGTTGAATTGATGCGCTTTGGATAGGCGCGTATCCAATGGTTGGTGGTTACACTGACCAGCAGGAGTCCAATGGCCAGGCAGCTGCCAAAGAATGTGGAGAACACAAGCGCACGCGTCCGTATGCTCATCTTGGCAGATCTATATACAATATAGTTAAATACACAATATCAGATCAAATGACTTAAGGTGCAAACTGATAACTGATAACACGGAACAAACGGGCAGTTAGTGACGCATAAAATAGGATGTCATTGCCCTGTCTTATGCACAATCTTTCAGTTATACTAACTATGCGCTCCAGACTACAGATTACAACAAAGAAAGTGCAACACAAACAAAAGCAACAAAAGCGGCCCTTGTCTATTTTCTTCTTACCTTGCGAAAGTTGCGCTGCGGGAGGGAACGCCGTCGTCGTTATCGTTGTTATCGTGGTCTTCAAACTCAAATCGGCTTTGATTCATTTAATTAATTTCGACTTATTTATTTGCATATATGGTTACGACCACTCTCACTAATTTTGCTGTCACTTAAATTGCGATTTTCCTGTATTTTCGACAACAATTGTTGTTGTGTTTTCCCTGAGAATTGCACAGTGTTGGCTAACAACGTGTGTTGAAAAACATTTGTGTTTTGACATATGTGGCAACGCCATCTAAAGTAATATGTTTAAAACATATGGCAGCGCTGCTTGCAGAAATAGCGCGTAATTTGTGCGTGAGAAAAAGAGAAATTTTACAATAAATATGAGCAGCCGCAAGCACAGAGGAGCCGAAAACATTGAAAATCTATGTCCAGTAGCCAGGTAAATATGTGCAAACGTAGATCAATGATTTGCAAACATGCAAATCGCGTGTGCATGCAAGTGCCGGTCAGCAAAAGGCGCGAACTACTCCAGTGACGTCACATGCAATGCAAACGCAATGTCAAAAACGGGGCCAGCTTACAATTGAAAGGTGCTTGACCCGTGCTGACCAAGCAACTGCCCTCCACATGCACGCTGAGCACTTTTTAAATGAATGCCCCTCCCCTTGATTCATTACAGAAAGCGATCGACAAGTAAGAACAGTGCAGTCACAGTTTCCGCAACGAAAACCTCGATCTACGAATACACTTCGTCGCCCTCTGTGCTCACCTTCGAGACCCTCGAGGAAATGGGCATCGGGATGCTGGACTCCGAGGAGAGCAGCTCATCGGCCATGTCAGCAATTGCACTGGCCGTCAGTGCTACCAGCGATGAGAACTCCAATGAGACTACGCCCGGCACAACTGCGGCACGGATGACGCACCAACAGACGCGTATGAGTCTTAATTCAACTGCGTCCACGCTGGACAGCAGCACCGTCAACAACACCATAATCGAGATATTCAATGAGGATGCTCAGGAGCGCCTGTTGCTGTCGCAGTCAGCTGAAAAGCTGCACGCTTTAGCCCAGGCCAAGAGAACGGCACTGGGAGGCGCCTCTGAATGCGGCAGCAACTCCAACTCGCCCAGCAAGCGCACTAGAAATCCGCTGGCCACAGTTACATGCAATAATCAAAGCGAGGCTCAGTCATTGCTGCCACCACCACAACAACAGCAGCAGCAGTCGTCCCTTAGTCTGCTGCCCTCCACCAGCAAGCAGGCCCTGATGCGGCAACAGAAGAAGCCCACGCTGACGCCTCTGCCCCCGCGAATGGCGACTACAGAGAACTTCTTTGTTTATCGCACTCCCACGATGAGTGCACACATCAGCAGCGGCATCAACTACTTTGACAAGCTGTCCGATGAGATACTGTTGGACATCTTCAAGTGGCTGCCGAAGAAAACCTTGCTGCGCATCGCAACCGTTTGTCGACGCTTCAACTGCTGTGCGCGCGATGATACCTTGTGGACGCGCTTGGATCTGGGTCTCCGCACACTGCGTCCCACTGCCCTGGAGCAGATAGTGCGACGGGGAGTTCCTGTTTTGCGTCTGGCCCAAGCCGAGGTAAGTCAAGCTAACTAAACTAATTAAACAATCTATTTAATGTCATCTTCATTCTGTCAGATTCAAGATCCAGCCTTTACATGCGAGCCATCTTCTATAGATTTCCAGTCGCGTTTGCAATACTTGGACCTCAGTCTTGCCTCAATTTCGCTTGGTTCGCTGCACACATTATTGGCCCAATGTCGGCAACTAAAGAAACTAAGTCTGGAGCACGCAGATCTCAATGATGAAATATGTTTTGAGATTTCACAGAACACTTCTCTGGAGACACTCAATCTGTCCATGGCAAATGGCCTCAATGCCAACTGTGTGCGTCAGATGATGGAATCGCTCACCAAACTCAACAGCCTGAACATTTCATGGACTAATCTAAGTGCTGATGCTGTCACTGCACTTGTTACCCACACTCCGTCCAACATAATACGCCTCAATGTGGCCGGTTGTCGTCGAGTGCTGTTCGATTCCCGTGAGTATTTCAAAAAGGAGTCGTTGTTTTATACGTAGATCCATTTAATTTGCTTCTTGATTTCTTGCAGATGTTGTGACATTGCAGAAAAGGTGTCCACAATTGCTGGAACTGGATCTTTCCGACTGCAACAGTCTCACTCCTGCAGCTCTTGCTGCAATTATGAAATTCAACAGCCTCGAGTATTTGTCCGTCTCTCGTTGTTATCTCATTCCCGCCACGAATTTTATGTAAGATATTGTAACTAATGATCCACAACATCAAAATAACTCTGTTGTCTTTGCCAGTGAACTGAAAAATATGCCGTCACTCACCTATCTGGATATCTTTGGCATGCTCTCGGATGCCGCCATGGAGGTGCTGGAGAAACAAATGCCTAAAATCGGTATCAACAAGTTTATACATAGCTCGGTGGGACGCCCAACGGTTGGCACACGTCGTACCTCCATTTGGGGCCTTCGCACACGCGATTAATCCCCATCACCATCATCATCCCCCACATTTAGACTCTTCAAATTTGTTTAATTCTTCCCCCTGTTGCGTTTATAAGCTAAGCCGCCTAGCGCAGTTTTTTATATTCAATTCAATGACAATAATTAAATGTCACGTTTAGCTTTGTAAGAGGAGGTGTATCGTTTACTCGTCAACCTCGCTAAGGGGTGGAGACGGCTTTTCCCACTTCCAGTCATCCCAGATGACGCAGTCCTTCAGGCTATCCATGAAGCCCATCTCATCCGGACAACGCACCTTGACGGCGGGCTCGTTGAGCGTCTCACACTTCCAGTAGGACGAGGCATCCCAGTTATCGCGGAAGACACCAATGTCAATCTCCTGCTGCGTTTTACAGCCTGGCTGACCATCGCCTTGGTAGGCATTGGTCAAACAGCAGGCTGCCAAGAGAACCAAACCGATTGTAAGCTGAAGTTTCATTTTATCACAACTGATGCCTCTCTGTTAGACCACGTCGATCTTTTATAGTTGCCTTGGTGCAGTGATAAGCCAAGTCAAGTGCAGCAAATACCTAAAAATGCTTTCAGTAATTAACTGCAATGCAAACAATCGAAACAACTTAACTGACTCACTAACTGTTTGTTTACAAAGCGAAGAAACAATAAAATGTAATGTATTACAAGAGAATACAAGGAAGACAGCAACAGATCAAATACCACTTCAACAAAAATTAAAATTAAGTCAGAACTTTGTCATATTATTCTGCCCATAATAATGCGACATAAATGTTCAACAATTGTTTTCTATTTCCTGTCTTTTTATTTTAATCCCATTAATGTCGGTTGTATTTTAAGTAAAACGAGAATGGATTAGTGTTTAAATTGTACCCATAACTAAGGAATTAATTAATAGCGTTATATTATGTATTAATATACAAGTTTCACTTTGTTCTGAACCTTCTTCCAAAACATATAAGATACATTATGTGTATACATATTAATGCTAAAGATTTAAGTATTTCAATTGTGTGTTCTTAAATAAGACCACCAGATTTGAAAACCTGAAGATTTGTATTACATTAAAACAATCTTTTAAATTAAACAAATTAGATTTGAATTCTTTAAATTTATCGATAACAAGCGCCAATCACCATAGGGCAACTGCAGGGTGACCAGCCTAGACAAAAAAATTAATGGCTAATTTTGATGAGAAAAAGTGTTTTTTTTTTTAAACAGGGTATGTTTCTTCGAGTGATCGAGTATGCCTTTGCTTGTGTGCGCTCTCTCTCATTAACGCATTGCCGCTCTGGGGTTTTACTGAAAAGACGCCTCTATGTATTGTTTGCTTAGTGATATAATGTTATTTGGTTGGAATACAACCACATTTGTGCATTTTTTACTTTAATGTCACTTTGCTGTGTAGGAGCTGCCACATAGTAGCAGTCTGCCAGCACTCACGGTATATTTATTTCATGCTCTGTTTTATCTTGGCGCGAAACTTGAATTAAATTTTAAGCTCTTTATGTTATGCAATATGCTAAAATTGTATCTTTAAATTTAATTAGGTTAAGCAAATAATGTTTATGAATGTTGGGAGCAAGCTGTAATATTGAATTTTTAATGCAAAACTGTTGATTAAAAATGCAATTTAATTAAAGGTTTTCAATGAACATATTGCTTAATTGAAACGTATGAAATATCTAAGAATTTATTAAATGCCCCTCGTGAAAGTTGTACATAAAGTCTTAAAAAATACCAAAAATCTAGCAGTGCTGCACTTATTAGTTCATTATGCTGTCGCTCATTTTTAAATCGTGAACTAAGGTCATGTGGTTCAGCGGGTCGGTTGAAATTGTGCAAGAAAGTTAAGATAACATTAAGCATATTAAACTTAAGCCAGCAGAACAAAATCAGTGGTGTAGTTCATGAATGATTGAATAAGTTTATTCGTTCATTTCGATGACTCGTTCATTGGAACTTATTCTGAACGAAACGACACAACTCTAATTATTAGTTGTTTTTTTTTATTCAGACGAGTGTGCTAGTGCTGCGTATATTATTGTCGTCTTATCAACATTACATTTACATAACTTTCGACAACAGTTTTCAAATTTTAAGTCCGAAATTTCTTTTCATTACATTTACACCCCTTTCGACAATAGCTGACAAATTTTAAGTGCGAAATATCTTTTATCCACGCTCCGTTTTATCCAGCATTCGCGAAACAACAACAACAAAAACAACACAGACAGAACAACCTGTAAGACCTTGAGCTTTTTCTAACAATTTCATTGAGCTGTGCAAATATCATTAACCGTGAGCTTTTCAGCGACCTCATCGTTCCAGTGCTCGATCGAAAAACTATCACAATGTCCGTCAGACGCACAATGTCCACCAGTTCCGCCAAGGAGTGGAGAAATTACTTTATGAGCACCCACTTTTGGGGCCCAGTGGCCAACTGGGGCATTCCAATCGCTGCTATTGCGGACTCGCAAAAGAATCCCAAGTTTATCTCCGGCAAGATGACATTAGGTAAGTTTGTCGATATTCGCTAAACCTGTTTATTAGTGACGGCTGCAAAACTTTCCACTAACGATTTTGCTATCAGAGATATTTCATAGACACAATGCTTTATGATTATATATGCTAATCGGTGCCTTGTCCTGATAAGCTAGATACATGCCTCAGACACGTGCCCATCGAGCCGTCGCTGATAAGCCAAGTGTCAATTGAATAGTTCTCAAATACGTGTGTAGATACATTTAATCAATCTATCTTTATCTATATTTTGCAGCTCTGACGCTCTACTCGTGCATCTTCATGCGATTCGCATACAAAGTGCAGCCCAGGAACTGGCTACTATTTGCTTGCCACGCAACGAACGCTTCGGCGCAGGCCTACCAAGGATTGAGGTTCCTCCATTATCAGAAAAGCCAAGAAGGCAATGCGTAGGCCGTCATCTCGATTTGATTCAGCGTGCAATGCCATTATAAATATTTGCACAACTAACGAGGCGCAACTAACAACAATGACAAAATGACTGCAGACACGCAACAATGAAACAACAACAACAACAACACAACAACAATTGCACTGCCCATGTAATATTGTTTATTAACTGTACTAAGCGCTTCAACCATTTGGCTGAATCTCAACGACAATTGGCCACTCACAAACAGGTGCTATTCAAGGACTTTGTCTCCTACATCCCAAGTCAACATCAGAGCGAGACAAAGTCGCGTTTTAAAATGCATGTAGTTAAATCCACGCTTAGCTTAGCTATCGATTCTATAAACAATATGACGATTTAAATAATTTTTATGTGCAATAAACTACCTTTTATCAGTACAAACCTTAAATAAAAAACTTCAAACTTGTTTCCCATATAAAAAGTAAAACAGAAATATCTTTGATTTGGGCATGGCTCATGGGCTCATGCGCTTTATTTAACGATTATTTGTATATAATAATTATAAAATATATGTACTTGGAATATAGTTTTATGCATTCTCATTAACAATATTTAAATGTGATTTCATATTTTTTTGTGGGATTTTTTTTTGTTTGTAACAATTTTTGTGTTCATGATAAAAGGATATACATTTCACTTGTAATAATAATTGTAATTAATTCCTACTCCGCGGTTAGCAGACGATACGAGTACGTATTTAACGAATTGTTGGATTACAATTAATACATATAACATAAGTATAAAAAACATTGGTTAAAATTTGACATTAGCAAACGATAATAAATCAAGTACTAATAAAGAATTAAAAAAAATATATAAAAATCTCGCGCATTGATTGGAGCGCTATGTAAGTATGCATAATCACTAAGATAATAGGGTATTTTTTCGATCAATTTTTTCAAAATTGATCTGATGTTTTGTGTTTTTTGTTGTGGCTTCTGAGTGTGAGCCACAAACTACAGCGACATTAACGACAATCTTAACTTAACAATGGATTCAACCTTAATTTACAACTACAGTAATGGGTCGCAATATGCGACATAAGAGAGGTACGACAGTTTGACTATGGCATGGCAATTGAGAATCTTAGTGCTCCGGTTCGGGCTTGACATAGGTGCTATTTCGGTGGTGTTGTGTCATAAGATGATCTTCGAGTAGCTTCTTGTCGCCCAATACCCTCTGTAGAATGGCACTAAGTTCTTTAAATTTGGCCAGCAGTCTTTCCTCCTCTAGCTTTTCAGCATCCTCACGGTTCTTGGTCTTCCTGCGCGAAACGCGGCTCGCCTCGTTGTTCTTAATACGATCCTGGTATAGCTTAAGCTCCTCGCCTGTCATTTGCGACATCAGTTCCGGATCGGGTCCGTCAGCGTGCTCCTTGGCGGGACGACCGCGCTTGCGCTTGGTGCCGCCGTTGCTGTTGGTGGAGGCGCTGAACTGAGATGTGCTGGCTGTCGAAAATGCGGGTGAGCCTGGTGCGGTGATGAGGCCACCAAAGCCAGTGTGACAGGAGGGTGCGTTGGAGGCTGAAGTGCTGGTACTGACTGAATAGGCGCTATAGGGTGTATTTGGCGCTGAGAAATCGTGGAATACGGTGAAGGCGGTGTTTTCTTCTGTGCTTCGAAGATCCTCGTAGATTCTGTCTTGGGTGGAGATGTTGGTTGCTGAGTTTTGCTGTGAACCGAAAAAGTGAATAATTAGTGATGAATTTATTTATTAAGATAAGAGAAATGCTAACTTACCTCATCCAGGTTGAGAACCTGTTCGATTATCTCTGGAGTGTTGATGTTATCTGGATGGTGAATCAGCGATTTGTTAATGTTAAGCACGAGGTTGTGACGTTTCTGTGGCATCGATTCGGCGATGGGAACGAGACCAGCAATGGAAGCTGTGCGCTTGACGCCCACACACGATGTTGTGGATGAAACATCCTGGCAGACGAGAGCAACACCATCGCTGGGCATGTCCAACAGACTGGAGCCGAAGCCAAGGGAAGCTTGGCTGGAGCCGTAGTAGTTGGCCTCCATGCTATTCTCGTCACCCAACATTGGCAACTCGTTGATGTATTTGGTTTGGCTCGATGATAGCAGAGAGCCCTGTGAAAAGTTGCTTAGCATAGGATTCTGCTCGCTGACCAAAATGTTGCTCAAATCGGGATCCATTGGTGTATTGATATCGATGCCTTTGCACATTGTGCCAACGTCGAATGCCTCCTCTCCCTCCTCATCCCATAGTTGTGATAACTGTAGTTCATCCATGTTTAAGTCGTTGTTATTGATGTTGTCGCTGTAGGTGATATCCATGATCTGATTGCACTGATCCATTTCCTTCCGCTCAATGAGATCCTCGGCAATCAAGTTTATATCAAAGTCAAAGTCAAATATATCCGTCTCACTACAAATCTCTTTTCCGTTCTCCTCGCTCTTGTTGCTGCTGCTCGTTGACGACGATGCTTCTATGTTTTGCAGGTATTCTACGGGAAAATACAAAATATTGTTAATACAAATATAAATATGAGATATGATATAAATGATTCAATTTTAAAATTGTTTTTGCAATGACCATTGAATTTCCTTCACATTAAATTATCTCAAGTTATTAAAAGTATGCAATGTTTTTATCATACACTTTTTCTTTCTATTCATAAAAATATCTGTTGCATACTTTTAAGTGATCACAAAAATTGAGAAAGGGAGCGAGAGAGACAGCACGCTGTACACTGACTGTTGACTCACTCGCTATCTCGCTCGCATCAAATTTGTTGTGAAATTCACGCAGAAAAACGAAAACAAAAAAGTCTATTGGCAAAGAAAGATGCAATTTAATAATAAATGAAAAACATTTCTAATGAAAATGAAAGTTAATTAAAGAAGTTTACCTATGTATGTATAGAATTCGATTTATAAAGTGTTAAATTCTTTTAAATTAGTATAAAAGTGCTAGTCACAGCTGAAAATCAGCCGGTTCAAACAAAGAGAGAGAGAGAGCTTGAGAGGGAAGCAGAGAAAGAGAATCGCGCGTGCGACACAATCATACAGACAGAGACTTGTGACGTATGCCGCAAACGAACATGATCGTTCATGTCTGCCTCGCTTAGCTCTGGCTGTAGGTCATATTGGTCAGAATGGGGGATGAATTGTTAGACGTTTGCTAAACGTTTAACATTTGTTTTGCTTTTTGTTCTTGCAATTTAAGACAAAACTCTTTAAGATGGTCAACACATATCCATATACATAATTTGTATACAATATACACAGTATACAATTAATTTGTACAAATTAATATGAATTTTGTAGTTTGCCGGTAGCTAAATTTTGAAAAATGTTAAACTTTATTTTCAATTATTGTAATTTTTGGTTGCATGAATCACACTGCAACAATAGATACAATCGATATGTGTTAATATGGCACCAAAAAAACCAATAAATATTTTTCTGTTCCAATGAAAACTAAATCTCGTCGACAATTTTCTATTTTTATTTCCGAGAAATTAATTTAAATTGAATAAAATATATTATTTTGGCAAATTTGTATTTACCTTTTGGCAACACTTGGAGAAGCGACGTTCAAATACGTTCTTTACGGCTCAAGATACAAACGATAACTGAAGTGGCGCAAATCGCACCACACACTGTTAAGCGGCTGTGTGGTGGCTAAGAGATCGCGAGAGCGAGAGCGCACGCGAACAGAGCAAGAGCAACACCACCAATACCAATACCTATGCGCAACCTGCCCTACACTAACAACAGTTGGGAGAGCCAACAAGTGCTTATAATGACACTATTGTTGTCTCGCTCCCGCACATGTTTGTCTGATTGGAACTTGCTCTTCGACAATTACATACATAACATTGTTGGACATGGACATAGGCCGAAGATGTTATTAACCAATAACTTTAGTTTTGAGGCATTTAATGCACCAATACAGAAGCAGTTAGAATTTCATCAGAGCAGCGAAAGTTCGCGAATTAAGTGAACAGATTAACTAAATGCTTTGTTTCATTTATGTATGTATGCATATTGACCGAGTCAGTTAAATGTGTGTGCACATGCACTAAGAACTATAAACAATGCAATTAACTAATTAGGGCTATTTTAGATTCTTTAAATCTATCATCAATTAAAGCACAAATTTTATAAAAAAAAATATTTTTGATGTTTGATGTTTGTTGGTTGCACTTTGCGTATACGCAATATCAAAATCTTCATGTGTGCGTCTGTGCATCCACATGAATGTATTTGTAAATGTATCTGTGAGAGCGCTCTCAACCGGCCGGCAAAAGTCAGCTGTCCCTCTTTATTTGGGGGAAAGAGATAGGCAGCATGTGTATATGAGTTGGATACCCAAAAAGAGGCAGAGTGAGAGAGTGCGCTCACACACTCCTACAAGTGGTGAAAAAAAAAACAAGGGCTTTGCGCTCTCTCAACATGCCGCTCTCTCATATTCTGCAGATCATGCTAATCGAATTTCACAACAATTGGGCAAAGGATTGAAAAACTAACAAAGATCAATGCAATTTGGCCTATGCTTAAACACGTGCGCCAAACAAATCGAACTAAGGGATGTAATTATGTTTGTACAAATATTCTAATAAAAATAATAATTAGCTGCATATTGTGAGTGTGCAAAGAAAATGCACAAATTGTGCTACGTATGTGTAATATGCACGTATTTATTAAACATACGCATCTATACATAGAAATGTTTCTAGGTCATGAGTCAATGATTCACATTGCGCTTGACACTTGTAGACAAAGACTATCAAAATATAGCAGTTCATTACATAGTCTGAATATAAACAGTAATGCACACAAATACATAGATGTATCAATATATTATAGAAAAAAGAATGTAAAAGAAAAACTGAACAATGGAGCAAATAATTCTATGCCCATATTTGGTAAATGATTTCTGACAACTGAAAAAAACTGATAAAGGTTTGGAAGAAAAGGGTCTTGTGAGCTGTAGCCATTTAAATGTATTGCCGGGGGAAAAAAATAACATATTTCCATATGCTTATACATAAGCACATTCTTATGTGTCATATGAAAATTGTAGATGGTGTGACTCTACCATTTTACAAAAGTTTTAAATATTTCACATAGTTGTACATAATTTGAGGCATAAAATGTATCTTTATTTACCCCTACATATGTAAATTATGTCAGCAAAGCATGAGGCTAACAGAAATTATAATATGTATAGGTACATTAATGTGTACCTTTGCAAATACCTAGGCAGGTAGACATATGTTTTAGATAGACAAATAAATGGATACATATGTTTGTACATACATATACATACAATACATATATAAATATGTACATATACTTTTTTGTACACCAAATTCTTTAAATGTACTTAAAAATGCATATTCGTACGTGTACATAATAGTACATCTATGTATATGTACAATATAATCATTACAAACTGCGCAGTTAGAGGAGCCATTGTCGTGTTGTCGTCGCCTGAAAATGGCGTGACTCATAAATTCGCAAAGCGCGTGGACTGCGCTTTGACCGAAATCAGAACTCGAAACGAGAAGAACGAGTAGAGGGAGGAGGAGGAGGCATAGAAAGATAAATGGCTCACCGACAAGATGATAGAAA
Source organism: Drosophila suboccidentalis (assembly GCA_037043435.1). Lineage (NCBI taxonomy): Eukaryota > Metazoa > Arthropoda > Insecta > Diptera > Drosophilidae > Drosophila > Drosophila suboccidentalis. The sequence goes on from JBAMBK010001367.1 coordinate 96,384, forward strand.
TTAACTGGCGAATGCAAATTGCCTGATATTATTGGGCTGTCAACCTCAAGACTAATTAATTCACTGAATATCAAATATTTGCAACGTAAACGAATTGTAATGCAGTCTATCTAAAAGTTATATAAACATGTGTAACAACTTCTAAATTTACTTTATTTTTGGTGTGAAAGGTTATAAAAATATGCAATGGCGTAGCCACAATTTGAATCAATATGTAGGAGTTTGAGCATAGGAAAATCTACAGCTAAAAAAATTGTGAGTCATGCCCACTCAAATAAATCAAATGCTAAAAACGGTTGGTCAAAGTGCCAATCTAGTTTATTTTTATTTTACATTCTTGTCATATAGACTATGCTCATCACGCTGTTTAAAACTATACCAACTTAAATGCATTAAACGTCTCGTATACTTCAGATTATACTGGGGAGTATTTTATTATAAATTGAGCCTTATACATATACTTATCCCTATTTATCTGTTGAATACATTTTTAATAGGCATACATCACCAATTTAATTTAAACAAAGGAAAGAAAAAAGCGACAAAGGGTTTTTTTCTTTGGAAAAAGACAAGAAACACTCTATATAAATTTAAAAATTAAAAAAAAAACAACTAAAGTTTTCTTCATACATACATATACATATGTACATGGTTATACATGTTATACATGCATACTAAATTCTTTCTACACTGTGCGATAAAATTCTCTGGAATTTTTTCTCGTTATAAAGACATTGAACCTCAAAAATAAAATAGTGACAACATTCTGATAATTATTAATTAAAAAACTGGTAGTAATATTTAGATCCTGAAATGAATGTGAAACCAGGTCGTTCATTGCAGTCAAAAGAGTTGTGGGGCAAGATGGAAAGGGGGACTTTGCATCGACCACAACTGATATGACATAATGCAGGGAACTTGAACTCAATTGACTGCTGTGCGACCAACTGTTTTAGATACGCACCATTCTTCAATGGGTCATTGCACTGTGATCTTCCACTTCATCAACTCGTGGTAATGTACCTCGATGTCATAGGCAGAACCACGCCCAGCATGCCTCGAGAAAGGCATGTGAACGTGGTTCGATGCCTGCTATCCGACTCATTCTCTAACTGATTGTTTTCATTTTTATTTTTGGCAATGATTCGATACAATCGATATTTTTGATACAGTAATGAGAGAGTGCTTGGTACGAATTACACACATAAACACAGTACTCACCATCAATGAACACCGGAACATCTATCTCTTCAACTGTAGCAGTAGGCATTGCTCCACTCACATCCTGGCGGAACTCCATATCTACACCTGTCAGCTGTATACCAGCCATTGATGCCAAAGTCTGTGGCTTGCTCGAAACCTGGACCGTTTGCTTCACCGTTTCCCTCACCGTTGTCTTTGACAAAGTCGGTGGACCTAAAGTCGGGCCGCTCGCGACTTGGTCTACGAGAGAGTACGAGCTGCTGGAGCACTTCTCTGTAGGGTATATTATCCCAGTCGCTGACAAGGTTTGCGTCGCGATACGGGATGCTGTCCCCGAAGTTGTAAAGTTTACTGAAGAGTTCGCCGTAGGCAAAGCACGCTTCACTGCAGTTGTGGTGGGTACCGACCCTGGTAAAAAGGGTATTCTTATTAGACGAGTACGAGGCGCCGTTGGCTCTGCCCTGTTGCTCTTGTTGTTGTTGTTGTTGTTGCTCTTGCTGTGCGTGGGCACCCTGATCAAAATTATTCTCGGATTGGGATGCGTATTTATAACGATTGGTATTGTTGTTGTTGTTGTTGACGTTAAAGTCGTGGTCGACAGTGGCAAATCCTTCGTATGCGCTGTTTGCTCTGTTCTCATCCGCGAGCAGTTGCAATTGGGCGAGTAAACTTTCTCGCCAGCGGTTGTCACGTCTCTCTCCTGATCCTCGTATGTTGTTGCCTGAACCCGTGCTGGCTCCTGGATCATCAATATTATATCTCTGAGATTTTCGGCACTCGGTGTAGTTGTTGTTCTCGCTGGCACCGTTAGTGTAATCGGCGTTGTTTCTCTTGATGCTGCTGTTGTTGATCTTGGTTTGGTCTTGGTGTAGGTTGTTGTTGTTGGATTCGCTCTTGGGCCTAATGGCTTGGACTTCGGCGCTGAATGCCATTTTGAACGCGGCTATTGTCCCAATTATAATTATATAAATATATTTTTTTTCGTTTTGGTGAGCGGTTCAAATTAATTGGTTTCGGTACGACAGGATTTCAAAATTTATACAATTTTATAATTTGTATAATTTTTTGTTGATTTTTCAGGATATGACGATGAGTGGAGCAAGCACATAGAGATTTGGTTTTGTTTTTATTTGGTTTAACGTGAAAGAAAATAGACAAAAGAAAAAAAGAGATTGTTATTACGCAGATCGACGGGAGATCAGAAGCACGATCCTTTTTGGGGCTCGCGCCACTTGTGTATTTTTAGTTGGTTGAGGAATGTACGAAATGTAGGTTACACCAGGTCATGGAGACATGTCTGTATACATATATCTTCAATGGATCAGAGATATCAACATATTGGCAAAATAGATGCCTTGATATCTCCGAGCATTGAGTCATTCGAGGGCGATTATTAACAGCGTTCGCATGGATGAGTGGATGTGTGGGTGAGTGACAATTGTGTTTTTTTTTCATTTTGATTGTTTTTTTCTCTGGCGTTCATTGTTAGTTGTTTTGTTTCCTTTTGTTTTCCTTTTTTCTCTTTTCTTTGCCTTTTTTTCCATATTTCCTTTTTTATGTACATGTTATTTTGGTATTTTTTTTTTTTGGAATTACTCCTTTTTTCACATTTTTTGGATTTACTCCTTTTTTTTAATGGAATTGCTCCTTTTTTAATGGAATTACTCCTTTTTTATGGCATTTCGCCTTTTTTATGTTATTTTTTTTTTTTTTTTGGAATTACTCCTTTTTTCAAATATGTATATACATTTTTTCATAAAACATGCTTACATACTAATTGGTGGTAGTGTTTCATTCAAGCAAATATGAGACTTAAATCTAAAAACAAAAGGACTTTGTATACTCACTTTTAATTGACCGTTGGAGAGGAACAATGAAATTGTTAGGGAAACTCTAAACAAGCTCTAAAAGTGTCGTCGACGCAACTTCCTTTTAGACTGAAAAGAAATAGAAAACAATTATATATTATTATTTATATTTTCGATAAGTGAAAGACATTCTTAAGTATGCTTAGGTATTTACTACCGATAACTAGATTAGAATTTCAAATAATATTGTACTTAAAGCGTATTGCATACAATACTTCCTCATTTGATACATCCTATAATGGCGTGATAGGCAGCGATAAGCTTTACGGACCACTCCCACTCCATCGCTCCATCGGCCCCAAAGCGAAAGATTCTCGAAATGAATTTCACAACAATGCCTTGTATGGGCAAAAACAAAATGGCCGCCAATTGGCAACAGGTTTGCTGTCTGCGCTTGACACCTAATCAGTAGTTGGATACCCCTCTGATCGAGCCAGTGCAAATATTAAGCGCAATTATCTAGACCTACTATATAGCGTGTGCCACCCTGCTAACATTTAGATAATTATAGAGCGTGGACACGTACGTATGTAAATACATGCATACATCCATATGTATACACACTTGTAAGTCTTCATATAAGTGTGCTTTTGTTGATATGGGGCATTATCACAATCTCGTTGACACATCAAATCGTGCGCCAAAACAACAGCGAAAAGCAATTATAAATTGGTGGAAAATTCCCAAACACCACACGCTCTTGCTAAATTAAACCCCACTTTTAACCCTATCCCCCTCTTCCCATGTGCTTAAGTAATCAAGCAATTACATTCATGACAATAAAAACTGGCCACAGATAATAAAAACCCCCCTGAGCAGTGTAAGTGTAGTGTGTGTGTGTGTGAGTAAGTCGTCAGCTGCTGTCTGTGGCGTAGATAATCTATCGGCATGTAAGTACATTTGTATATACATACATACATATGTAAATATGTTTGCATTTAAGTACATCTGCTTATAGTATATGTTTGTATGTATGCATGTTTGTTGTTGTTGCTAAACACTTGACTCATTCAATATGGCGGCCGGCCGCTCTGTTCAATATTGCTTGAAAGCTTTCGGTGAAAATTTGTCTTGCATATAGTATTTACTTATTTAAATACATACATACATGTATGTGTGCGTGTATTATATACGTGTAGTATTTAATAATGTATGTTTTTATGTAAACTTAATCACTTGATAGATTTTAATTTCACTAAGATTACTTACATCAATTATTTACTTGTGTCTTCAAGAGCAATTGGCCGCTTGCTAAAAACGCGACCAAAAGTGTGCACTTTGAATATGTTGAGTCGCAATTTACTGGGTGGTTCCTCACACCACCACTTGAATGTCTTTACGCGAGTTGCCGTTGCTTTAAAGTATATACTTTAAGAAATTTACACACAAAAAGTGCGCAGTTGTTGCTTTCACGTAAAACAACAAAAATTATAAGAATGTTTTTAAATGCACACACTTTCTATCCTTTGCTATAGATTTATTCCTTCTTTCTATGTAGTTTTACTTGACTTGTGTTATTTCACTTTTCACATTCACTTAAAGCAGCGATGAGTAGACCTCAACTGCTTGATTGCGATATTCACGTCGTATTGAACATACAAAACGCGACGTTTGTGGCTATCGGGCTGAAATGTGTACAAAACTGTGGGACTTGCGAGCACTTGAATTTAGTTTCGTTGTGAAATTCAAAAAGCTCAGCGGCAAACCAGTTTGCCATAGCAAGATAATGTGTTGAGCGTGTGTGTGTATGTATGAGAGAGAGAAAGCTTTACATAGATACAAGCACTCACAAAAGCAAAAGCTCTCACACACGAGCTTTCGTTCATGTCGACGAGCAGAAAGATTCTCCAAAATGTGAATCTTATTATTTTCTACTACGTCATCTGATCAAATTGATATTAAAGATCGCATTATAAATTAACCTTTCAATTCATTTTATATTTAATTTGTTGTAATTAATATTGTGCAAATATACATATTGTACATAGCTTATCCAATTTTTAAATTCAATTCGCACATGTGACGTCACAATGTTCGCTTGCCATACATGACGAACAATGGATATGCACAATGAATCGTTACCTTACAATGTTTTGCCATGACCTCAATACGTTTGTACGGCCGGTCTTCTAGCCGGCCGGCAATTTGTATGAAAAAGAATATACATAAGTAAATAAATATCTACATATATACATACATATATATGTATTTGTGTATGGACATATGCTTATGCAGTATTCTTAGTAAAACAATCAGAAAATTAGACAAATGCCGAATTTGTTCGCAACATACAGAAATATTAGAATTTAGAAACAGCATAATTTTTTGAACTTATCAACAGTGCTTTAGGCAAGTAAATTAATTTTTTGATCTGACTCATGAGTTTTCTAAGTGGGCATAGTGAAATTCGGTCGTGCATACATAAATAATAAATACAAGAAACATTGGCGATATACTCTTAATGAAAAGGGTGCAAAATCATAGCAGATTTTCAAAGATTTACACTTGTGCCTACATTTTTAGTATGACTGCATCTATAAATATTATAAGCGTAGGGTTTCTCCCATTTAAAAGTACGTTACATTTAAATCTGAACTTTTTCAAAAAGCTTCGTCGCAAAGCACTTAAATAAAAAAGCTTGAATGACTACTCAACAGCGGTTGTATGTGTGCTTGTCGGTGTAAAGATAAAAGCTTGAGAGAGAGTTCTCAAAGTATGAGAGCTTTGAACTAACAATCACAAACACAAATGCAAGTTGTCTGTATGTGCATAGTATGTTTGTAATCATGTATGGCAATAATTAAAAAAAATGCATGAGTCATGATGCCAACGCAAAAATCACACAATCGGAAAGCTCGACGGCCATGTGACTTTTGTAAGTTGTATGTTTGTACGTACATACATAAACACATATGTACGTAAGTTCCGAGAGGGGTAGGTTCAAAAGGAGACAGAAATTAGGCTGGAGCTTTACTAAACAAATACAATTTAATTACCTAAAAGGTGCGCAGAATTCGTGGAAATTTGCTACAAAAATAGCGCACGCCATATGTAAGTACAAACATACAAACATATGACTGTACATGTGTATATGTACATACATATGTTTGTGCTTGTGAAATTTGGGGTTTTTTTTTGGCACTGATCACAGACTGGCACGAGATCTGTATTCATATTGGCCCGCAAAAAGTAACAATGGCCAAACTTGTTGTTGAAAACGTTATGTGTGGGAATTTGCCAGCCATGATGATGAGGCACTTTGCTGTACCACAAGGGCCACGTCAAGGAAAAACAACTTTCACGTAATAGTTCTTATGTCTGTCTATAATGTACATACATACATATGTATGTACTACATAACGAAAGTGTAAATAGAAAATTTTATAAATACAGTCGAACTTCCCTAACTCGAACTTCCCTAACTCGAAGTTTCTCTAACTCGAACAAAATCGAGTGGCAATAGCGTTTACTGAGCAAATTTCATACAATTCTGCTTCCCTAACTCGAACTTCCCTAACTCGAAAATCTCCTTAACTCGAACAAAAATATTGGCCCGTACTTCTGTAAGTCGAATTTTTCGGGAAAATCCCCAATAAAGTTTGAATTTTTTTTCGTTTATATTTTGCGTTTTTGTTACCGGCTCATTTTGATACGTAATATTGATGTACATTAACATATGGAGATGGTATATGATAGAATATTGCATCAACAATTACTTTGTCAGCGCATCAGTGTAAAAAATGTTTAAAGAAATATTCAAACTTATTAGTTAAGGAATTTGAAAGTAGACCAAATATATTGAAGTTGATGAAAAATATGGTATCTCAGCAAAAACAGTTTTCATTATACTAAAAAATTAAAAATTAATTATGATGACATTTGAACCGAGAACTTCTTCCGGATACAGCAAAAGAACGAAGAAACCAATTTTTGAGAATATTAACAGGTCTTGAACAAACAGGAATCGCTTTTTGTTGAAAATAACAAGAAAAATTGGAATTTTGAAATGTATATATGATTGAATGCATTTGTAGTTTCTTTTAAAAAACTAAAAAAAAAAATTCCCTAACTCGAAGTCTCCCTAACTCGAACTTTTTTCTTGGATAATGGTGATTCGAGTTAGGGAAGTTCGACTGTATTATTTATATAATAAATATACTAATTGACTATTTATTTAATCGATCATCTCTAAATTTAATGATTTTCTGTGTCAGTCAAGATTATTATATTTATTTATTATTATTATTTATTTGATAATACTATTTATACTGAAGTTTTATAAATTTTAAACAAACTTAATACAATTATTCTAAGTAGTATTTTGAGGATTTCAACCCCCCCAAGAATTTGAAACAACAAAATGCTTTTTTTTTCATATGCTTCATCTGTAGGGTATACACGTTTTTAGGGTGAAGGGCGCAACAGTGAAAATGTTCGCTCTATCTCACTATCAATTTTGACTTCGCAACATGTTTCTGTGTATGTAAGTAGGTGTAAATGTTGACTGGTCGTTGATTCTAATGTCAATGGCCAGCTGTGTGGGGTGGGTTAAACTTACCGCCCATCATGTTGCTGCCGCTTGTGGCTAGCAAGTTCCGTTGATGTTGTAAATTTCCTTTTCGTTTGTTTACGCTCGTTCTGTGGTGCGAATTGGGGGGTTTGTTATGATTTATGTTTTGGCCGTAGACTCAAAAACGAAAGCAGCGATAGCAACAAATGTTGCGACGAATTATAATGTCACGCTTCTTTCGCAACCCCTTGGAGCGCTTCAAAAGTGTTTTGGTGGACGTAGTGCCGGTGCCCTTAACCGATAGGCAATTGTTACAATAGGAATTATAATGCCAGCCACGCATACGCATACACATGAAATTATTTAGCATGGGAATCTGCTGCTGCGAATGTTGCACACACATGAAGACAACGGCAGGCGAATGTTGCATGACGTTGAAGCTGCCTTTGAAGTGATTCTTTCTTTTGTCGACGACGACCTGACGTCTTGTTGTTGCTGTTGTTATTGTTGTTGAAGTTGTTGTGTCAACAGAAGAGACAGAGAACATAATAGTGGGGCAATTGGCCGATAAAGACAGTGCGTCTATTTGAATGTATCTTTTAGCAGTTATTTAGCTTAAGTATTGTCTTGTTTCGTATCTAGATACAACTTATATCTCAGATACTGTTTGAAATATGTAAATTTAATTAGTTTATAGATTTATTGCGTCTCTCGCAAATATTAATTATCTTTTTTTCGACACTTTTCACTTGTTTCGATTTATGCACAAACGAGGAAAAATATTACTGTTCTATGAATAAGAAATCTTTATAACGTTGTTCAGCTTTCGATGCCATTAAGACCGTAAACTGTTAAAATGTTGTTATTGGTATTCACAGTGTATCAAAAACACTCGAGTTTATTTCACAAATTCAACGTAAATTTGCACAGCTTTTCACGAAGTTTGCTTTTATTGTTGTTGTTTTTGTTAAAGCTTTCGGAATTGACGATTCACTTTGCTGTACGATATCAAAGTTGCTCTGTTCACGACGGACAAATTTTTGTTACTAACGGATACGATTTGCTCAACCAGTCACTGGACAGTCGTCGACGTCTGCGTCGACGTCGGCAACATTTGCTGCCGATTATCATTTGCTGACGTTGAATTCTAGCATAAGCTCTACCCCTTGTTCCCGCTTTCTCTCTCCCTCCCTCGCTGCCTATATTTGTCCCGCTCTCAGCTGACTGTGCTGTTGCCGTGCCCCCAAAGCAGATTTCTATTTGATGCCAAGTGCAATAATAGAGTGCGAGTATGTTTAGTATAGTAAGGTCAAGTTGCAACGACCTGTAAAGCTCCTGAGAGAATAAATAATATTTTAAGAATAATGCTGCATCATACTTTAGTTGCAAAAATGATGTGTTGAAAATAAATAAAACTATACCATAAATCATAATCTTTTTTTATACACATACAGATACACGTACGTATTTATCAGTGAATATTCAACGATAAGAATATTTGAAAATATTATTAGATAGGTAAAACAGCAATCTACATAAATTTAGCATGCGATATTACTGAAGTGATAACGTGTTAATTGCAGTCGGGTATGCCCATTCCAAATTTGTAGCGTGGCACACAAGAGCTACAACCACGGTTGCCACAATTGGCGCTTTTGCACCAAAACTGGCTCTTCTTTGTCCTGTTGGCGCAATGGCACTTATTTTTTCGAATTGGCTCCTTTTTTGATCAGTTCAGAATTAGGTATTTGTATGTTTTTTGTCACAAAACAAACAAATTTAATTGTTCAGTATATAACGCCACCTTGCGGCAGTTTTGTGTAGTCTATTTTCACAAAACCCAACAGCTGTGCTTGGCAAGCACGCCATTAAGCAAAAGCTAGTCGCACCAGTTACTCCAGTGTGCTGTAAAGCGCGCTCTCTCGCTCCCGCTAAACGCAAAACGTTTTCTGTGTATCTACTTGCTACTGTTTTGACTGGTTCTGGGCTCCTGGGACACCAGAATAAATTCTCCAGCAAATTCATGTAAAATTCTTCACAAAGCCAAAAAAGTGAAGTTTTTTGTTTTTTGAGCTAGAGCTTTGAAATTAGTGTCAGAGAGTTTGTTGAATTTTTCTCGAATTATTGATATTTCTTGTTTCTCAAATTTCCTGTTATTTCTCAATTTTTTTGGGGTTTTTCTCAATTTTGCCACCAAAACCAATTTCTAAATAAAGTTAATTATTTTACCTAATTTTGGATTTTGTTGTTTTTTTGAAATTAATTCTCAGCTTTTTTAAATTAATTTTAGAAAATTTCACGTTTTTCCATTTCAAATTTAGCGCGCACAAATACTTACAAACGCAGAGAAAAAGTCACTAACACTTGCAAATTAACAGAAAAACTCACTAACACTTGCATACAAACAGCTGTAAAGCATCCCTCTAGTACAGCAGACCGATTCTGTATCAACGTTTCGTCGACGTTTTTGTGACTGTCGTCGACGCTCGCTTGATTCCCTCACAGTGTGTTCGATTGACGTTTTTTGCAAGGCGATGTCCGCTAAAAACGTCAATGATTTTTCATGCACGCTAGGTCGCCGCAATGGTATGCAGGGAGGGAACGTAATCGACGCTCGTTTGACGAAATGCCGTCAATAGAGCGACATAATCGACGCTCGTTCGACCCAATGGTATGCAGGGAGGGAACATAAGTGACGCTCGTTCGCCACTTTGGTATGCAGGGAGCGATATTATCGACGCTAGGTCGCCGCAAAGGTATGCAGGGAGCGATATTATCGACGCTAGGTCGCCACTTTGGTATGCAGGGAGCGATATTATCGACGCTAGGTCGCCGCAAAGGTATGCAGGGAGAGATGCTTCTCTCTTGATGGCAATGCCAACCACGTGCATTATATAAATATTTCACATAACATAAGTTTCATAATATATTTTTTTAATATTTATTTACTTTATATTAACTATAAAACATGAAAAAACTATATTTTAGGTAATTTTTTTTTTTGAGAAACAAGGGCTAGGCGCAGCTCCTCCAAATCGCCACTAGCGGAATCCGGAATGCTGTCTGAAATAATATAGAGAAATAAGAAGAATATTCTCCAACCAACATATTAATATTAATAACAACACTTACCTTTGCTTTTATTTACAATAAATTAAAATCCACTTATCCACACAAATTATTTTACACATTATTGTGCAAATCAAACTCAATCAAATGTCAAACGCGTGCCAAAAATGCTAGCCGAAAATTAGACAAAGGCAAAGGGAAAAAACAAAAGCATAACAGAGCACACACTCTCATAAAGAACAGTAGAGCATACGCCTCTCTCTCTCTCTCTCTGTTAAGCGTTCGGCTTCAATCATGTTCGACACGACGCATCGCCGAAAAAGAAGCAATACTGGGTCGACTAAAAGACAGTCACTGCGCTAGCTGTACTAGAGGGGTGCCATTTGCAGCATCCCAGTAGAACCTGAAGGCATGTGGTGAACAAAATACATGCAGTCTTCTGCCGGAAAAATTGAGTGGCAAAGCTACAGGCCAGTTTCCGCTACGTTTTCAGGCCGAGGCCGCTGAAAGGTAGCCGAAATTTTTCCACACACTTCAGTGGTAATTTTTGCTGCAAGAAAAAAAGTCCCTAGGGACTGCAGCTGCAGCCAACTTAACGTTGCAAACGACTGGCAATAAATATCGAAAACACTTTTCATAAGTTTCCAACCATACTATGCTGTATTTCTCTATGGTTAAAAGAATTCATAAGAAACGTAATATATTGAATAACTTATTTTATTAATTAAGCATTTTTAAAATATGATAAAATTATGTTTTATTATTAAATATTATTATCGTGGCGGTTATCGATAAATACAAAGGGCTGACAATGCTATTATCGGCTACCGAAGACATTGCAGCCCTTCGTTTGTGTATTTTGTCATTGTGCAGAAAGTGTAAAATATGGTAAGTTTTAACTATAAATATATAAATTAATGATTATTTTCATTGTATTTTTAACCTTATAGATCGCCTGACTTAATTGCCCTATGACGAAGATCATAGCTGTTGCCAGCAAGTCCAGGAGAGCATCACACGTAAGTAAATTACACAAATAATCAATTAGACACAAAATTTGTTATAATTATTGTATTTTCTTTGAATCAACTTGTAGGAGGCTCTTTAGGAGGCAAATCGACCAACAATTAGGTGAGAATTAATCATTCTAATGCTCTTCCAACAAACTATTAATTGATTCTAAATTTCAGATTGACCCTTCAACCGAATGCTGCGGCCAGAAGGAATTAAATAATAAGTAAAGTTAGTTATAAGTTTTATTATAAGTGAACTGATATTAAGTTTAAAATGAAGTGCATTAAAATAAAAAAAAGTTAATAAATTTCTTGTGTGCATAATTTTTTGCGCCAATTCGGCACAATTTCCCAGTGGCCTACAGCCAGGGCAAAAATTTCCCACCGCTGAACGTCTATGTAAAATTTTCCGTACGTCTTCAGCGGGTACCCCCGCAAACCGTGCCGGAAAATTTCGGCAGGTCTTCAGCTAGCGTATACCGAATTACCCCGGCCACGCTAATGTAAAAGCGAATTAGAACTTTACACAAAGTGGCTGCACATACCGGCTGCAAGTTCGGCTGGAAATCTGTATACTTTTCCATACAAAAAGTGCTACTGGGATGTCGCTCTCCGACGTCTCGGCGCTCTTTTAGTGAATTTGGCTCATTTTTCGTTTGTTTTTGGCTCAATAGATTACTTTTAAGTGGCATCCGTGGGTGGCTACAACAATAAACGAAACAAATTTGGCATGCAGCATGCGTGAGAGTTGCTCTCTCTCTCTCTCTTCTGCCTGTTCGCTCTGTTTGTCGCTCACTTTGTCTGCCGGTTTGGCTGATGCAACACTTGCTACGTATTACAACAGCTGCTGATTGTTGAGGCGCACAGCTGGTAGACTGTCATGTTGCCAGAGTCGGGCCTCAGCGCATCATGTTGCTAAACATACATTTGCTTACAGTGTGAATCCCTTCTCTAAAGCGTACTTTTTTAACATACATCAATTTGATTGTTTGTTTGGTTTTATACTTTTATTAAAATCTAGAAAAATGAATGAAAAAAAAACCAGTTTAATGATATTACTCTAGATATAAACTAGATATATCTAGTTTTAATTTACGCCTAACAGAAACAGCAACTAAGTGAAATTGCGCACTGTTTTGAACTCAAATGTGAAAAAAGCCAGTAAGCTTTTTGCTCAGATAATTTATAAAACAAGTATTATAATTGTTTTCTCATTCCATTTGTACCATTTTGAAGCGAACATTTTAATCCCGATAATGCTTTGTTCAAAAATTCTGAATAAAGTCAATGAACTGAGAGCAAAAAACTTATCAAGTCAATAAGATTCCTACAAGATTAGATTTTAAACTGTTTAAATGTTTTAATTATGGAATCTTTTTTTATTATTTCCTTAAAAATAGAGCAGTTTTTAAGATTGACCTTTTATTAATAGAAGTCATTAAATAAATTAATGTCTTTCATAAAAAATTTATATTATTTAACAAAAACAATTAATAATTATATTAATCGACTTTCAAATTATAGCAAAAAGATTTAAGGTGAGGCTTTAGTCTAGAAAAATTTTATACATCTTTTCCCAACATATACTTCTTGCTACATAATCTTGAAAGTATCCAATTTCAGATCAAAGAGTTTAAATTTAATTCATTGCAATTTCTGTGATACTTAACCCCAAAAAAACCTCTTTACGCGGTAAAAGTCTAGTGACGAAAACATTTCCATTCCCCAAAATTTCTGATATCCAATTTTGTGACGAAATATATTAAATTTTTTATATATGGGCATTTCCACAGAAAGGTCCACCGCGGCCAAAAACGTAAAATTGATTAAAAACTCACATCTTGTGAAATTTTCTTCCAAAAATGTAATCAAGTTATTTATTTAAGCAAAATACGCTAGAAGAAATTCAATAGGATGAACATATAGATTCTACATTGGAATAAATTCACTTTTTCCATATTTATGTAAATTTTCTTAAAAATTGACTTCCAAAATGGACCGTTTGTATTTTAAAGATTACACAAAGTAGGAAAGTAAGATTGTAACATGAACCATTTTAGTTCAAAGAAATATATTGAAAGTTTAATTTAAATAAGTTTTTCGGGCTGTTTTCGATATATAATTTAAAAAAAGAGAGACAGAAACAACATAGAAATAGTGATGGTAAAAAATGTCCCGTGCGCGATGTCCCGTGCGAATTTACGTCAAATTAAATTAAAAAAAAAGTGCAAGTCATCTTTGAAAAAAATCATAACCATTTTTAAGAGGCATTAATGCACAAGAGTTTAAAATTAGTTGCATTAAAATATTGCCTCTGGATTCGCTGAAATTGGCGTTTGAATTGGTTGACCTCACAAGTCACTTCCGTTTCGTGTCCCGTGCGAATCACTTAAATTTTGCTATTATCTGAAAAATTAAAAATTACCCAAAATCAATCTTTGCACCAATGAAAGAGCTAATAAAATGCTATATGTTGAGCCTTTCATCAGAAAAAAAAACCGTTTCCTTTTTACCGTTTTTTTACTTTGAATGTGTACAAATGTCCCGTGCGCGAGTTTGGAAATGCCCATATGATAATTTATTATATACTAGGGGGCTCCGCCCCCGCTCGCTTCGCTCGCCAACCCCCGCTCGTTTAATATATATGCCAAAAAAAATTAATATACATAAAAAGTAAAAAAAAAAATTGACATTCGGCATTTTGCGCAAAAAGCTTCAGCTTCTTTGCACCTATAA